>CAAKHG010045150.1:34906-63747 GCA_901007715.1 Dactylopterus volitans
GAAAAAAAAAAAATAAAAAAAAAAAAAAAAAAAAAAAAGATGAAGAAAAAGAATCCAAGCCTGCTATAAAGAAATGAAAGGGAACGGATGACAGATGAGTTTTTTTCCCCCCAACTTTTTTTTTTTTTAATTTCAAATGTCATAATCATGACAGGTGCATTTATGTGTAGTGGGTTTCTTCGTTATTTCTGCACCATTGCTAAGAGGCAGAGGCGTATGTCTTGACAGGGATGCTAATTTTCTGTTTTTGAAATAAAGCGCCGCGTGTCAGCGACGCAGCAAAGCCAAAATACAACCAAAATAAAAAAAGAGGAAGCCACACTGGGAGCATTTTCAGCGCAGATGTGCTGGGTTTAAATCATCGATTCAGCTCAAGATCGGCGGGTAAAGGGCGGCACGTACGATTTTGATGCGGTGGCCCGGCGTGGTGGTGAGCGCCCAGGTGCAGGCCTTCTTGCTGGGGTATTTATCCGGCCAGTTGGGGCTGGTGATGGTGCCGCTCACGCTGTTCACCGTGTGATCGCAGCCAGCTGCGAAGAAGACGTGGCTGATTCAGAACGGAGCTGAAGCTGCCAAACCCCGAAGCCGACACGAGGAGGCGCGTGCTCGTCAATCGCGCAAGAAAAAAAAACAAAAAGAAAAAGAAGTCTGGAGCACGAGACATTAAAAGGCACATACCTTCTTTGCAGTCGTGTTTGTTCTCGTGCAGCACGAAGCCGCTGCGGCACTGGCAGCTGTAGCTTCCAAAGGTGTTGACGCACTCGTGCTGACAGCCACCGTTCTCCTTGGAGCACTCGTCTTTGTCTGGGGGAGCAGGGAGGAAACAATCGAGGTGATCCCCCCCCCTTCTGAAGGCTGACTGGTTCCAGAATCGCGGCCGCGTGTGCGCCAACGTGGGCCAAAGAACTCACCAGAGAAGAACTGCGCTTTGAAGCCCTTCTTGGACACCGTGTTGTCCGACTTGAACTCGATGCGCATGTTGTTGTACTGGGAGGTGATGGCCTCCGGCTTCTCCGCCCCGCAGAACTTCCCGTGCAGCCTGGAGTCTGCCGAGAGCCCGCTGCGCACCTCCACGTAGTCATACTTGCAGACCTGGGCAGAGAACACGGAGGGCGTGAAGACGCTACGTTGAATTATGAAACAAGGGCAAGAGGAGAGGAGGGCTGCGTTTTTTTGTTTTTGTTATTTTTTTCAATTGAAGTGAACAGAAGGAATGGAATGGCAGAAGGAGAAAACAGAACAAACCCACCCCGCGTCGATTCATAATAACCCCAGTGCTCACGTCATTGCCCTCAGTCTCGAAGACGTCAAAGAGCAGAGTGATGCGGTACTGTGTTGGGGCGACGAGCTGCCAGATGCAGTTCTTGTTGGGCGGGTACTCTCTGGGCCAGCCGGGGCTGGTGATGGATCCGTTCAGCTTGGTGATGAAGCCTCCGCAGGCCGCTGGACCAAAGAAACAGCGCGTGAAGGGGGGAGACAAATGGTGACTGCTGCCGGTCCAAACGCTGATGCGCCGGCTGAGAACGCATCGAATCGACATGTTTCGACTGTTCAAAATTCCACAGATGAAGTGAGTCAGAAATGGCAATCAGCGAGAGTATCCTTTCTCTGTGTGAGATAAACCTGGCTGCTGACTCACCTGCCTGTGAGGTCTGAGGGAGAGCTCTGCACGACTTAAGCAATACACAGCTGGGACACCCCTCACAGGAAGTATTCGAATGGGCGGCATTCAACTTTTGGGTTTTTTTTTTGCACTGGTTTCCCTTTTTACGATTATTATGAATTTTGTCGACCCTGGTGTGGGGGGTGGAGCTTGGGGCAAGAAGGACTCCCTGTATATCAGGGCAGCAGATCCATTTAACACAGCAAAAAAAAAAAAAAAAAAACCGGCTTTGGTGGAAGTTTGTGCTTCCTTGTAGTTCCTGTGGTGCAGCGAGGCAGATAGCAGTAGTAATAATGGGAGCAGAGCAGCGCACCCGCAGGCGCTGTGTTGTTCCTTTTTTTTGTGTGCTTACATGGACCTCTAATTGCAAAATACCGCATTCTTTGTTATTTTAATGCGCATGTGTATTGGAAACACATGACAGAGCTGCTCTTCCTCCAGGGACTGACGGTTACATAGCTGAGTCTTTAAACAACAACAACCAATTAGAGAGGGGGGGGGGGTAAAAAACAAGGCTTGAGACCCAAATCCTGAAACTAAACTGTTAGCGTCTTATCTGGGTATGCGAAATCGCCGTGCCTATTGTGTTTGGGTGGCTAATTTGTGACTTTTCTCCCTGCACTCACCCTCACAGCTGCGCTTGTCGGCGGCCAGCTCATAGCCTGGGTCACAGGCACACTTGTAGCTGCCCAGCGTGTTGACACAGCGTTGCTCACAGCGACCGTTGTCTGGCTTGGAGCACTCGTCCATCTCTGAAAACACAAAGATAGTTTAGGACCCTTTCAGCGGGGCCCCTGCTTTCACGGCGCGCAAGAGTCAAACCCGCCGCAACAGAGGCAGAGACGGGCGGCGGGGGGTCGCGGGCAGCCCAACAGCACACGTGAAACAAAAAATATCTTTAAAAATAACACAAAACGATCTTGACGTTCCTTCAAAAAGGAGTTTACAACCCATCAACTCTGACCTTTGAAGAAATTGGCAGCAAAGCCGGCCTTGTTGACCGAACCGTCTGACACAAACTTCATCCAAAGCTGGTTGGAGCTGGTTTTGATGTCGTCGGGCTTGTCGTAGCCGCAGAAGCGGCCCAGCAGGGGGCTGTTCTCCGAGTTGCCGTCGCGCACCTCCAGGTAGTCGTAGGCGCAGCTGTCGTGTCTCTCGATCTGACAAAAGGGCCGAAGGGTTTGTGCTCAGAGCCCGATACCGGCCACATCTATGGGTTTATCACCTTTGCGGGGACTCACCTCGAAGGACTGGAAGGTGAGGCCGACGTGATAGCCCTGAGCGACGGAGATCTTCCACACACACACTTTGTTGGGCCTGTAGTCGTCAGGGTAGTTGGGGGACTGGATCTGGCCGTTGTCCCTCTTCACTTCCCCGCCACAGATGGCTGCATGTGACGTTTAAAAACAATAAAAAAAATATGACTGAAACTCTCTCGATAACAGTTTCATCGGCACATGCGTCACATAAAAAAAAAAAACCCTCTGCTCAGAGACGTGATTTACGTAATTTGGATTAGCTAACACACACACACACACGCACGCACACACACCATCCTCTTGCATGGCCTGGAAACAATGGAGCAGACTCTGAAAGCCGGCCAAAGTCTGAATAATGCCGCGTAAAGTGCCTGACACATCAGCAACAGGGCTGCCAAAACCTGTGGATATTACTGCAGCTTTGAGGCACACTGCTGGACGTGTTAGCGGCTACGCCTTCAGACGGCTGAGCAACATTCTGGAATTGGGTGCATCGGGGTTTCGGGAGTAAGCGCTCACCCTCATAAACGGCGGAGAAACCTTTCCCCACCCAGTTGCTGCTGCTGCGGAACTCGATCCATAGGCGGCTGTCGGTGGAGATGATTGGCTCGGGCAATTTATCGCCACAGAAGCGACCTGGGTCACAGGTGAACACACACAAACCGAGATTGGATTATCACTTCACCCGCAACAGCGATGAAATTCAATTGCACAGCTCCCGACACTGCAACGGCTGAGTGGGGCAAAAATAAAAAATAAAAAGAAACTGAAATAGAAATGGACATGTGGTAGCATGCTTTGAAAAATTTTTTTTTTTAAATTAAATGAATTCTTTATGAATTTGTAAATGTTATATGGTTGTGACGAGGCATGTTGACACTGGAGGAACTTTTGAGAAGCCACACCCCTTTTGTGTGTGTGTCGGTGCTGCGGGAACAAATAGCAAAATCGTTCTTATTAGAACATTTTGAGGACATTTTTGAGCTACTTCTTCCGGGCTGGGTAATTTCTTTAAAAATGGAATCCTGAGTGATGCAAGTGTACAGTGATTGGTTGAAGCCAGCGTTCCGCAGGCGACCCGCATGTTTAAGACCTCATAAAACGATAACCCTGTACACAATTGCTGTTAGCGCTCTAACCACAGAAAGATGGAACAAAAATAAAACTAAAAACTACAAATCCTTTGTTAAAGCAGTAAAAAGCTCCATTAAAAGGTTTATAGAGTGACCTGGTCTGGAAAATGTAACAACACAACAGACGCAGACAATGCTAATCAGACGCACAACAATAAAAACGCAAAAGATAAAAATCAATTTTAAAAGCATTACCAGAAACAATTTCTTTAAGTGATTTGTTTTGTGACTGTTCATTCCAACATCAATGCCAAAACACGGTCACGACATAAATGTTCAGGACTTATTGACAGTTGGGATTTACGACGAAGGATTAAAAACGGACAATGCGAAGTAGCATAACAGCAAAAACACGAGGGAACAATTACGGCGTCGGAGCAGAAGCTGCATGGCGACGTCGCATCAGCTTTTCTGAGGGTGCAGACGCAAATGTTAAAAAGGCCTTTAAAAGGTTTGTGGGTTTTTTTGAGAAACACTAACTATTTGCTCGCAAGCTGAAGACTGATGGAGGTAATGTCTTGTGTGTCGTCTCTGTGAATACATGTTTGTAATTTGGAACATTTATCTTAATAACTTTCTTTAAATGTGCCAGCTTTCACTACTGTCAGTTCTTATGGGTCAGAAATGAATTCAGCGCTAGATCATGTTGATGAAACAGGCTGCAAATGCAACAATAACAACAGCAACGACAGGTCATCTTTAGTAAATCTGACCTTTGAGAGGCGCCTTCCTCCAGTATCCATCCCTGATCTCCACATGGTCGTACCAACACAGGTGGCTCCTGTACAGATCCATGGAGGTGAAGTTCAGAATGATCTTAAAAACCAAGAGAACGTGATTATTGACACTGGACGGGTCAGAAAGCTCACACACTTGCTGCCAACGCAAACGAGAGGACACAGAGAGACCGCCGCTACGCCGGCGCTGGTTTCTAAAGGCTCCCTGCTGCTGATCTGGCGTTCTGCGTGTGCTCATCATTACCTTTTCTCCAGGTGTGACCGATATTCTCCAGATGCAGTGCATGTAGGCCGAGTACCCGTTGGGGAACCCCGGAGAGGAAAAGTTCCCGCTGCTGTCCTGCAGACTGTCGCCACATCCTGCCGGCAGAAGCAGACACACACACACCTGCACGTTAAAGGCCTGAGCCACGAGCGTGAGGGACCGCGGAGGAGGACCAACCTCAGCTGCCCAGTCAAGGCGTAGAAAATAAAAGAAACCTCTATGCTGGGACAGATGTTTGACGCTGGAATTATGACACCATATGTGAGGTAGAGGGCAGCTCTTTTATGTTCGGAGGCACATCTGCTGATACTTTTCACCCACAACCCCGTGCCTCCTCCCATCCCTTCCCCTCCCCCCAGTCCAGATGATGATGATCACTCAAAGGAATAGACAGTGTGAGATACTTTCTCAGCGCATCCTCTGAAAATAAACCTGGCCATCTATAAATAACCGAGCTCTCTGGAGGATGTGATGCATTATGTACGTGTTGCCAGCGAAAAAAACCAGCCTTAGCTTAACTGTCAAAACTAAGATTTCAAACAAAAATACAGCCTCATGGAATGACAAAGCGGAAGCGTGTACCAAATGAGGGGGGGGGGGGATGTATTTCATTTATGAGAGCAGATGTGTATCTCGAGTTATTTTTACCTTCAGTGGCATTTAGCAGGAGAGAAAGAACAACATCCCGCCCTGAATGTTCTTTCAAGGATTGTGTGCAAGCAGTAAAACAAGGAGATGAACTGTCGGGTTTCAATGATAATGATTGGCAAAAGGTTCGCCAATACGGCACCGTTAATAAGCACTTGGGCAAACACGGGGGGATGACAAACGCTCCCTGGAATGCTGGATGAATGAGGGATCCGTGGCTCTTTAAGGGGTTTTTTTTTTCCAGGAACACGTGGAGCGACTCACTACCTCATCCCCCACAATGTGCGCCACATCACCCAGTCTGCTTCCTCCTCACAAAACAGAGATTGTCTTCAGGAAGGGGACGCAGAGCTCGCTCAGACATGTAAAGATCCATTTAAAGTTCAAATGGTAAACAGTAAAACCACAGCAGCTGGTTCAACCCCGCTTGGCCATCGCCATGTTTATTCATTAAGCTTTGATGTGAGGCTGACAGCTCAAGCTATTCCGGCCTGACCTACAATTCGCTGCCCAACATTAGATCTATTCAGCAGAAGGCTATTCAGCATGTACATCTGTTAATGCCGTAAATTCTGTTTACTGCAACAACATTAAATCCTCCCTGTCCCCTCCAATAAGCGTAAACATAGCGGGCGGTTCGGAGAGGTGCCAAGCTTACGTAACTCCCCTCGGTGTATAACTCCAAAGTTTACATAGTAAGCGCGGTGATGTGAGGACATGCGCGTCGATTCCCAATCTCTCCCTTCAGTCATTGTCTTCTCAAAACCAGCTGTTCTTTTGCATCTTGCTGGGACGTAATGACAAACTTCCTGTCCCTGGGTAGCCATTAAAACTCCTCCCAGCCTGGGAGTCTCAAACGCTGCAGCCACACCACATCAATGGCAGTCGCTTGGCTACTTCCATGCAGAGTAAGTGCATCTAGGGAAGGCAGGAGGAACTACGGATCGCTCTCTCATTGCTGTGTTGTGCACACATGCAAAAATAGAAAAAGGAAAAACCCGAAGCAGACAGGATCTGTCATTTTGGTCTTACTGGAGCATTTGTAGAGTTTGCGTGCCTGCGCGATGTCCCCTTTGCTAAGTCTGGTTCTCTGGCCGATGGGTGGGCGCACTCCGTTCACGTCGTAGCGTGGTAGGATGGTGTCCAAGAAGATGCCCCTGTAATTCAGAAAGATGATGACTGACGTTAATGTAGCAGAAAACCCAGCCGGCGTACGTGCAGCCCCGCTAACTATTCCAACATGCATGCACGTCAAAGAATACGTGTGCTCAAGAAATAAGCGACTTACCATTGATGAGCCTGACATTATTATTCAGTTTTTTTTTCCTTCTTTTTTTTTTTAAATGCACTGACTTTTAAATCCCAGAGCGAAAATAAGGCCGGGATGTGTGGCGAGTGAGCCAAACAAAATGCAATCGTCTTGGAGAAAAGCAAATGGGAGATCTCATGTAAATACATGTGAGATTTATTGTGAACGGTTAATAAAGTCAGGCAATGTATTGTGCAAGGTAAAAAAAAAAAAAAAAAAAGTAACGTAAATAGATTAGCATCAGTTGAAATGGATTGCGTGAATCCTACCGGATGCCTTCTACCTGCATCGGCATGCACGACCGCACCCATGCGGACACATTATCACACTTGCACTGAGACTCTGGAATATCAGCTCATTACACCACCTCCCTCTCATCTCCGGTTTTCTTCCACCTGACACATCATTGCCTTTCAAAAAGGCAATTTAAGACCACCGATGTTTGAATATGAAAATGATGGAGTCGGCTTATAATATAGGCCGTCTTAACTCCATCAGCAAGTGTGTGTATACGCGTGTAAGTGGGCCTGCGTATGTATACGAGGGATCACATGTCCATTTATGTTTATGAGTCCTCACAAACATCCCTACAGATGTTTGTTAATTGAGACCTTCTCAGTGACGGATGTCAACAACAAACAACATCTCTTGTCAGATTTCAAAGTCCAAATTGACAGCTGCGACCGGCGAAAGGTCAGGCAAAGTATACAGAATGTTACAAAATGGCAGGACGGAACGCTTCGCCTGGAGAGACTCTCTCTCTCACACTGCTTACTCACTTGACACTTTGCTAGTTTATCATCTCCATTTTTCCTCTAAGTATTGGCGAGCAACCGCCTGGCTCCCCGGCCCGTTCCCATGGTGACGTGCCTATCAACGCCAGGCATGTGCAAACAGTGCAGCCTGAGCTAACAGTTTAGACTCTGCCTGCCTGCCTGCCTGCCTGCCCGTCTGTGAGCTTCCAGGAGCCCGTATGCTGGCTGCCGGTGAAAAACGCCACTCCAGCCAGTGTCAGAGCAGACAAAGGGCACACTGGCAGGTCTCTATTTGAGTTGGCACAACTCCATGCACCAGTCCTGAAAAATATCTCTGGAGCAAAGAGGGGGCGGCGGGTGGGTTGGGGGGGGGGGGGGGGGGGGCACAGGCAGAGTTGTGGGTTGAGTAACACAACCCAGACAAAAAAACACGGGGGATCAGCCCTGCTCGTCCCCAGGAGACAGCGAAACATCAAGACCAGCCATGAAATCTTCCGAACAACACCCGCGGCAAAGGCCCTGGCTTCCCACGGTGATTTACTGTAAAACACCGAGCAAACACACAAGCTAATAAAAGGACTAACAAAGAGAAGACACTGGCACAGGTAAATCAGCCAATCAGCTCGCAAGAAAGAGTGTTTGGGATGACTTGTGAAAAGCTAACAGGAGCCCCACCGGTTTGCTAATGCCGCCCTGTGAAACATTCCCCGGCAGTGGCAGCTCTTCCTCTACACGGTCTTATTGATCAGCACAGTTCCACGAAGTAAGACGGCAACAGAGCTGGAATGGAACCAGAGCAGACAGGATTACCCAGCATAAACATACTTCAGGGCTGGGTTGCTCCATTGTGCAGCGGTGCTGCGGCGCATACCGCAAATTTACGAGATCAAGGGGTTAAGTCCAAATCTTGACCTAGAATGACAACCGACTGGAAGCCGGGAGGAGATAAAATCATCTGCTTTGACTTAAAAAAAAAAAAAGAAAAAGAAAAAAAAAAGGAAAAAAGAAAAAAAAAAAAGAAAAAGGAAAAAAAGATCAGCTGTAGGTCAGAGGAAGAGTTTGGGAGTTTCAGGTTTACTCACAGGATATATATTTTCTTCACGTTCCCTTTTTTCCTCCACAAAAATGTACAGCGGAAAATTGTGCAAAAAAAAAAAAAAGAAAAAGAAAAAAGAAAAGAGCGCAGTATTTCACCTCTATTCAATGTGAAGCGCATTCTTGACCTACACTTTAGAGACACAGCGCCAACCTGGCAGTTCTGTGCATTGGCCTACACCCAGCCACAGACTCTGTTTGGACAAAGATTCTCTCTCTGCTTCCCAGAATCATTTTGCCGCAAGAGCATGGCAGTTGATATGAGAGGAGGCCCGTGCAAAGAGACCAACCAAGAAAAAAAATGTATATATATTCATATATATATATATATACACAGCTGACATAGGTGGCTAAGTGGGAACAAAGGAGCAGCCAACAGCTGGTTCTCATATCAGAACCGTGATGGTTGTGATCATAGTCTGGACTCGCTTGTTTAGTTGCTTTGCTTTTAGTTGCCCAGAGATCAGATTACACTCACTCTGACTTTCTCAGAGCCATCAGACCCATTCCTGCTAAAGAATATTGTTGGAGCGACTGTCCCTGCAGCTGTACAGTGGGTTCAAACTCCGATCCGTGTGCTTCTGTGCCTTAGAGGCGAGGGTCAGGACGCAGTTTTCATGCATAAAACTTAACTATAATATTTGCACACCTTCATTTGGTACAGCCATCAGGACAAAATAAGTCCATGTAGATGGACAAGTTGTCAAGAAGCCACGTGCGGCGAGTGTTTTTGTAATTACAATGATGACTAAGAAGCGGAATCTGTGTCAACTTCGCCAGAGCTATTTTTGGTTTTACAGTCTCCCAGCTGGTAAGTAACATTTCAAAGTAACAACAGCCTAAGATGATTAAATCCAACAGTTGACTGGTGTCCGTTATGGGACATAAACTAGTGAGATCCTGTACTATGACATCCCTGTGTAATGGTCAGTGACAACAACAACAACAAGTAGTAAACAAAAAGGTCAGCTAACTATGAAATGAGGCATCTCCACAATTCTGCTTTTAGGAACAGGCTTTTCTCTTCTTCTATGAAACATAGTTCCCGAAAATTCAAGACCAAATCTGGTTTCAGTGATGCATCCAAAGGTTAGCCAGTTATTTCTGCTCATCTGTTATTTACTGTCCAAAGTCTGCGATGCACCGGAGCCATTTGAGTCTAGTTTTCTGTGCTTGGGGCCGTTACAACTGTGGCAGATTTTTTCTTCTGTCACGTGTAAAGGAAACATTAGTTAAGATAATAAAATCTCCACTTCGTACCATATGTGGTTGATTATTGGGGGTTGATGTGTGTTTTCTGTGCGTGTGTGTGTGTGTGTGTGTGTGTGTGGCGCAGACAAAATTTAGCAGAAAGGCACCCATTGTATGAAGGTGCTGAAAAGCACGCCTCGAAAATGAATCTACAGTATGAGCACCTTCATTAGCCATCATGGTCATCATCATCAAAGCCCCTTCAAAGAGCCTTTAAGAGCATAATGAGGTGGTTACCGGCACGAAGCACGACTTTAACAAGAACTTTCACATCCCCAAAAGTGCTGTGCAGAAATTTACGTTGCGATGAAGCAGGGCTACCGTCGCTGGGCTGGCTCAGCTCGAGGACTGGTGCTGCTTTACTCGGGCTGCCGCTGTGAAAACAGCAGGAACTGAGCGAGAGGGGCCTTAATTTGAACAGGCTGTGCCATGAAACTTGCAAAACCCCCAGACAAACACTTAAAATATGGCACAGAAGACTTGGCTTTCACCTACGCAATAATCAATCAATCTGACCTCCTCAGAGCGCGGAAATCTAAACTTTTCGCATTGGGTTGTTTCAAGTTGCCGATAGTGTGAAAGTGTGATAGTGCAAAATGTGAAGGAGGCCAGGTTGGATGCCGGAACATGTAAAAACTTACAAAGCAAGATTTCATGCATAATTGACTAATTATCCCTTCCAGGCCCCAAAGGAAAATGATTTCTTATTACAACATACCTCAGGAACCCCATGTATTATGTTTTTGGCTCTCTTGATACTGCAATATGCAATTTAATCCTGTCCAAATATTACATAAATCGCATTAGCACTCCTGCAGTGCTCCTAAATAATCAACGTCAGAGGTTGTTGTTAAAAAAAAAAAAAAAAGGGTCCAGGCAAAAGAAGCACGCAGAAGAGGAGGTGAGTCCTAAATTTTCCAAAATGAAGTATTTGTTGCAGCTACTTTGAAAAAACAAACAAAAAAAAAACTGCTTTCTCCTGAGAGACAAGCTTCTATCTCTGCATCTGAACTGAAAAATTGAGGCAAACAACAACAACAACAAAAAAGAATCAAAAACCACATGACAGGATTTTAAAAATTCAAGGTCCTTTTCTAGTATTTTTCTAATGGAGGTGAATTAAAGGAGCTCTTGGAATCAAGCCGCTTTGCTCAGCAGCAGGCCGCTGACCCGGTGCTTTATAGATCTATATTGTCATAAAACACAGCGAGTAGAGATGGATAGCAAGATGATAGCAAGTTAAAAAGGGTCGCAGCAGAGTCGGGAAACGCTTGGCCTGACTCGATTTCAGTCAGGTTTTCATGTCTTGGGTGACTGGAGTGGAACCTGGCTTTGCTCCTACCTGGAGAATGTATTCCTGGCGTAGTGCATGATACTGTCAAAGTCATAAACTTCTCCCAAAGAGTCCACCTCGCCTGGCTCCATCTTCAAGAAGTTATACTCCTGTCCTGTGAAAGGAAAAAAAAAAAAAAGAAAAGAAGACGACGGCACAGATGAAATATAAGGCTGAGTCACACCGTGCACCTAAGGTTTTCTTCTGTTCTGGAATTTTTTTTTTTTCCACCTAAGTGCTTAGTGCAATATTTTTGCAGAAGTCTGGACCACCACTGTTACATCAGACATGTTACCCTTAAAATAAATGGGGCAGGGATGCGGCGCGTCACGGTGGCGGGCGGTTTCGTCTGCCTGCTACATCAGGTCCGTCTGCGTCTCGTGCCCGGCTGTGTTTTCGGAGGAGTTCTCCAAGCGAGGGATTTTGAGGACGATTGCTCAGGAAAGTGTTCGGGTTCAAGAACTTGCATTCACGCCACTCACAAAAATGAGAACCAGCTACGCTCGCGATTTATGCTCATTCACTTTCAGACGTGTCCAATCTGGTCCAAGGAAAGTATTAAGAATGGAAAAAAAAAACAAAAAACAACCTTCCGACCGCTGCCTCACGTTGCCTCTGATAAAACGAGGCATCCATTTTAAATCATCTTTAAACAGATTGTACTCATTTTTAAAACACAGAATTTAATATCCGAAAGGCCGCGTGTAGCTGCATGTAGAGCAAAAAAAAAAAAGACCAGTCGCATAAAAACAAGAGAAATGGCGCGCAGTTGTTCCACGTAGGAGCTTCAGTTGATTACAGTGGCAACGGTCTGCTGCAGCAGCCGCGTCACCCAACCAACGAGTCCCATTCACTTACGAGAAATCTGCAGGCCGAGGACGGCGGACTCTCTGTGTACATAAGCGTGTGACTTTTATTATTTGGACCGATACGCCGTCCCTCCGAAAAGTTATTGCTGAGTGATTGCTCTGAGACCCGCGACCCTACCTGGCTGGATGTTGTCCCTGATGATGCTGACGTGCTCATCTCGATCGGGCCGCGTGTGTTCGTGCCAGAAGCCAATCACATGGCCCAGCTCGTGCACCACAATGCCGAACTTGTCACAGTTCTTCCCAATGGATATGGCCTGGGGGCCTCCTCCTCGGCGACCCACATAGGAGCAGCACCTGTGAATCAGCCGCCACACACACACACACACACACACACACGCGCACACACACAGACACGCACACAGCGGCAATGTTAACTCAGCCAAAGCACAGTGGCTGGATTTTATCATTTGGCAAATAAATAAATAAAAAAATCACTAATAAGCGAGTGGAAACAGAAGAGGGTTGACCAGAAGAGAAGCAAGGCATCACTGGCTCACTTCTCCACAGTGTGTGCGTGCACGTAATGGAGCTTGTAACGAGGACAACATTATCTCAACAACCTCTGGTCTGTTTTACAGGGGCCAGGGGCGGGGGGGGGGGGGCGTCACCCGCACGTACAGCAGCGACTCTCATTCATCCGCCTGCCAATGCAAACGCCGAGAGTGACGGTGGAAGCTGGCCGGCTGGCTGCGGCTCTTCATCGCAGCGTGACATGAAAGGCTCAGTGTGGGAGTTTGGAGGACGGGTGCACACATCGCGGCCCCGAGGGCCAGACAGCCGCTCTCTAATTACTGTGAGCCCAGCTAGCCTCTCCTGAGACACGCCTTGAACTTTGCACAGGACAGATGGGGGCCTGCTCAATATGCAGCAGAGTCAAGCATTCCCACTGCTAACCGCTGCCGCCTGCGTGGATAATGTCATCCCTGTTACTCCAGAGGCCAGTTACCAAGCTAAAAATGGCTATCAACAGTCCGCTGGAAAAAATAAAAAAGTTCCGTTTAATGAACTGCATCCGCTTTCTGTTAAGCTGTTTGTGCTGAATGATACGTATCAGTGGGCGGGGGAGGGAGGGGGGGGGTCAGAAGAGGGGTGTTTGTGTGCATGTGTGGGTCACATAATTGCTCTAGAATCATGTGGTTAAAACACCAGAGCTGGAACCATTTTCAGTTTTCTTGCTGCCCGGGAGCTTCGCTAATACTCCCCCACTCGCAGCTCCGAATGTCGTGAAATTAATGGTTTGCGTTTCCGGATGCAGCGAGCGCTCCACTTCAAAAACATTTCAACATCACCTGGGAGAGCAGATTCAAACAGTAATAAGAGCTCCAACCAGCAGGGTCTGTTTAGGGGGAAGTGCTGAGCGGACACGGAGCCTAGCTCTACTGGAGGGAGGTCAACAGGGTCACGCTGAGGAAGTCTCGCCGCTGGGGGCGCGACGCCGCTCGCCGTGTGTGACACGAGCTCTGAGTGGCCGATGCGCCGCGATGATGACACGCGGGGAAACATTCCCGGGCGCGGAATGGCAGCTCTCTAAGGACTGGCAGGGGTCCGTACTAACAACTCACGCGCTGAGCGTGAAAAACGGGGGGGCGGGAGGGGGTGAACACCGGTGAAAGGCCGCTGAGCGGGAGGCGAGGAAAAGCAAGAGCGGACGCTAAATAATTAGCTGCGGATAAAGAAGCGCTCGAGTGAGGCTGGTCTTTCTCCCTTTGAGTGGGAGCTGCAAACCCCCACTGACTCACCCACATGGGCGGTAGGTGAAGACAATATAGCTCTCCTCCTGCGTCCTCTCGATGAAGGTCACACAGGTGTGCTTCTCCCAGTGACGCATGGCTTGGCGGAATATAGCTCGCTGGCTGCCTGAATGGGATGACAGGCGAGGGTGAGATCACACACACAAACACACACACACACAAAATGGGATGAAAAGCGGCAGAGTGGCTGGCAGGAAATAGCTTTAGGTGTCTGAGTCTCTCTTTGTCAGCTGCTATCATTTTAACTTGTTCGCTGAAGATTATCATCATAAACTTGACGCTCGTGGGTTTTTATGATCTTTTTATTTTTAACATCACAATGTCATCGCTTCGTTTCCGTACAAATCACCAGCACCCCTCCCGAGACGCGGCACTCGACGTTACAGCAGCGCATTTCTGCCCCAGTTGAATCATTCTGAGGAATCAGTGTCAATTAAATTTCATTACACTTCCCTATATTTCTCCCTGCCATCCCCTTTCAAGTGGGATCCATGGCAAGCTACGAGAGTAAAAACCACGACATGTTATTTTACACACGTCGGGGAAAAATATTTTTGCAGTTTCTGAGAATTAGTGACCCCTTTCCAAAGGTCTAAGAACAGATGTTGTCGATCACGCTGCAGATTATAAGGCCCATTCAGACAATTGATTTGGGCTATAAAAATAAAATGGCTTGGCTTGACTCTATAACTGCTGAAATGCTTCATTATATTCATAAATATATTCCGTCAAAACAATAAGCAGAAGCGATTCTTTCCGGCAAAGAATTGGGATCTTTAAGTCGGTGTTACTTACCACTAAAATTACCACTGATGACATATGGAATGACGCCCTCGGGCCAAACCCGCTCAGGCCTGGAGGTAGCAGCCCTTTTCCTGCGGCGTGAGCCTCGCCTACTCTGGCTGTTCTCATTGGTCGATCCTGAAAAGGTCGAATCAAGGCAATAAGAGAAACTATACGAGTCTTTCAGCACACTTCTGGGCAAGTAGCAATCTCATCTACTGGGAAAAGTGCTGCAGTTGCTTCTACGGCAAATGAGACATTTTATCCCGAAAAGTGAAAAGACATTAAGCGAGCTTTGATGTCACTCACAATAATAATTCTAATCATTATTCCTCATGAAGAAAATTACATTTACGTTATCAAAGAGACTCTTGCTCAAATAACGCTGCCCCTCGCAGAACGGATTTAATTGAAGGTGAATTCGCTTTTCTCTCAAATTATGTTCACCGTTTTAATACTGTTCAAACGCGCATAAACGCTAGAGTAACCATGGCGACTGAGCTACCACCTAAAGCTGATGATTATAACAGGAGACACCCATAAGCGAGTTGCACGGAGCTTAATCTCCTGCTACGCTTCATTATTCTGAAAAAGGACAATGGGTTAAAACAAAAAAAGTTTAAAATAAATAAATAAATACCATCATCTTGCAACCACTAGTCAAACCACAGAAGCTTAAAAGTCACTTGCATACGACGCCATGATTAGAAGTCGTTTAAACGCTATTTGAATGAAAAGAAAATGTGCAATTGCATATTTGGATCAGCCCGTCTTTGTACTTCCACACATATGGTCTCAACACATCCTGCGCGAGGACTGGTGCTCAATAACAACACTCACTGGCCCGGAATCACTCTACAATCATCGCGTTTTCAAACTACATCTGATTAACATGCAATCCAGGGACTGCAAGTTATTTTATATAAATTCTTTATATTTTTCTTTTTTTTTATTCCCTGGAACAAAGTGTTCTGCTGACTTTCATTCTGCAGCAGTAAATCTTAGCAGCCTGGCAGGATCAGTTAGCATGACCATTTGTGCATGTGCTGAGGAGATGTCTGACAAGAGCCCAATCTGCCGGGTCCGCTGATGACAAGCAGCAGGGAGTTCGTGGAGGATCTGTTAATTACAATATCACGATTACGCTGACCGTCATCGTTAGGCAGGGAAATGCTTCTGGAGGTTTTATTACTTGCTATGAGCACACTGGTTTTGTTCCCCTCCTTGCTCATAAGGCAGGCGGGAAAGAGCTGAAAAGTGAGGGCTGAGATGGGGCCACACCTGCAGCAGAGACGCAGCTCTCCATGCAGCTGCTTTGTTCGAGTTTATGTTAGTGGAACAAGTTCAGCCAGAGGAGATGAAAGGCTGAACTTGCGCCGGGCTGGGAAAAGTCTTGGATGCACACGTCGGGTTCCGCGAGACCGCGTAGGATTTTAAGAAGTTCATAATCCGAGCGAGAGGTCATTTGTTTTTCATTACACGCATCTACTGGGAACTGGCGGTGAGAGCAATAACATTTCTATGTTATCATAAGCCTGAGAGGTGATTTGCTATTAAAACTGTCTTTATTAGATTTGTATGCAATTTGAGACGACCGTAGGTGACCTAACAAGGGAGAAACAATAACATGTTGCGGCTAAGAGCCTGTCTGAGTGGCGTGGGCAGAGTCGATGGGGACAAAACGTTACCGTGAATAAGTGTCGAACCTAATGTGTTCCAAGGAGGATTCCTAGGCGATTGGGACTCTGCGGTATTGTAATTTAGACAGCCAGCGAGGCCTTTTCACGCCACAACCACGAGATGTGCCGCGACTAAAGTGGCTAATTCAGCCAAACGGATATTCGGATGAGCAAACGCACACTCTTGTTCGTCTCCACAGCAGCGTTAAGCCTTAAACTGCCTTCCCTTAACTTAAACTCCATGACTGTAAAATATGTCTTAGCTGTTATTCTCATATATACAAAATGCCTTCTTTTCATCGACGTACATATTGCG
Organism: Dactylopterus volitans; assembly: GCA_901007715.1. NCBI lineage: Eukaryota > Metazoa > Chordata > Actinopteri > Syngnathiformes > Dactylopteridae > Dactylopterus > Dactylopterus volitans. Next base: position 51,756 of record CAAKHG010045150.1, read on the forward strand.
TCCAGTAAAAGAAAACGAAAAAAAAAAAAAAAAAAAGCAAAATCACGCCCTAAAAGCCGCAGCCTGCGACATGCATACACTTGTCGGTTTTTGCTCGACGATCACAGCTGTTGCCTAAGTGCTGCTTTTCACTTTAAGGACAACGTTAAACCCGACAAAGCCCGGCAATTACTTTCGCACACAGTTGTACAGGTGTACCGATGTGCAGCGAGGAGGAGGCACAAACTCGTGAAGAACAACACTGGCGTCGAGCAGGTGCTGCAGCTGGAGCTCGTGTTAAATACTATTACCCTCTATATGCATTTCAGGTGAAGCAATTTAACCTGGAGTGACAATTGAAAGAAAAGGAGCAAAAAAATAAATAAAAAAATTCCAGAGCACATTCATGAAAACTTCTCTGGGCCGGAGCTGTTGAGGCGGTTTGTCACCTGTGTCTGTGTGATTGACGGTCTGCACTGTTCTCTGAGCCAGATCGATTATTCTCTCCACTCTGAAGGATCGCAGGTCCTCCTCGTCAAGAGCGATGTCTCCCAGAAAGGCAGCTGAAAGACACAAAAGCGGCGCGCGTCAGACCACGAAGCGTGATGGAGCATCGCTCTTCCAGCTTTTCCTGCTGCCCAGACTGAGTAGGGCTCCCTGAGAGCTCAGCCGAAGCACTTGTGGAGGACAGAGCATGCAGCACACACACACACACACACACACGTAAAAATATAAACTTGATTCCTCTCTTGACTAGATTTGTTTACCTTCTGCTTGCAGTGGAATGGAAATAACAGCAGTATGCGTGTTTGGTTTACAGGAAGGCTGCCTTGTGCCGACTCCAAATTATACGACAGAAATGTAAGCAACGTATCGCATATGGAGGGCGCAGCTTCGTGAAAAGAAAATAAGAGTGTGAACTCAGAAACCTGACCATGCACATGATTAATTGAGCCAAGCTTAGTCCAGATGTTACCAAACAACACTACTCGGACTGTGTGCTTTGGGTGTCCTGCAAGAATTAATTAAAGCCATGAGATGTGACACAGAGAGACACTGACACCGACTCCATGGAGTAATATGGGGCACCTTGAACATGTAATAGCTCTTTAATGAGGCCAAGGAGAGGGAAAAATAACGAAACAGTCCCACTTTATGAGGAATGTGCTTTATGGGAATCCTTGGTTAATGCCCCATTTCTGCTCGGGATAAGCTTGGGGTTCTCTTCACAGAGGCAGGACGCTCAGTTTAACAAGCTTTTAGCACCAGCACGTTTCCAGAATTTACGGCCCGGCTTGTATGGAGGAGTTGGGGGAATGTTGGAGGTGATGGGGCTTTCGGGTTTAAGAAACGGGGTCGGAGGGTGGGAGGACTTCTGTAATCGATGTCTGAACAGTAGATAACATGGAGAGAGGAAGGGATGGGAAGAGAGGAGGAAGCCATAGCCCCCTCTACACATTCACCACAGCAGATACGGAGCATAAAGGAAATGACAGCCTTCTGGAAGTGTGTTGTGTTGGAGGTTAGTGTGGTGGAGGGGAGGACGAGACTGAGGGAGGGGGAAGCCCGCAAGACCACTAAATCTCATGGGAGTGATTTAGCGTGGTTGCGTCAGTCAAATGTTAGAATCTATAACTCTTGGCCCCCCTTATGCAAACCTCCCTCACTGTGACATGAGCAAGAACATTCATTCTTGTGTGGATAAACCAGATTTGGTTTTGAGGCAGCTCGTGGCCTTTTTTTTTTTCCCCCTCCACATTTTTGCAAGCTACAAAAATCTTTTATCTCCTGCACTCTTAAACGTTTGTATGAGAAGAGACGGAGGGGAGAAAAAAAAAAAGATGGAAAGCACAGTGGACACCAAAAAAAACAAAAAAAACCCCCACTTGACTCACATCCCGGTTCAGCAGAGGAGTATTATTGAAACAATCTGGAAATGGCTTTAGCTGACGCGGGCCAGGCTTCCACCCTGCAGGTCCTAGAGGATGCGCGGCGGAATGACAGTGTTTTTGGATGAGAGGCTAATGACAGCAATAAGGAAAGGTGTAGATCACTTTCGGCGAGACCGGGCATGCACAGAGGATGGCTTTGAATTCCAGGGGTCAGAGGGATCCTCTCATTTGTGCTCGCAAAAAAAACCCCAAAACAACTATCACTCACTCTGTCCTAATCCCCGAGACATTAAACAGACGCACTCAGCGCATACACTGACAGGCTGCTGCCAAAACCGCGACTGATAAGGGGACGCTAACAGATGCCGCACGCTATATGACTGCTGTTGTTTTTTTTTTTTTCCTTCTTCTTCTTTTATCTTCACTTTTTCTTTTTTTTTTTCCCCCGCAATTCTCAGAACTGAAAAAGACAGATACTCGAGCCACCATTTCCAAGCCGCTGTCACATAAACTCCAAAACAAGTTCTTTGAAACTCATTTTAAGCCCAGCGCCGGCTGAGGGGAGTCCAACCCCGATCGTCTCTCGTCACATGCGAGAGTCAAATTTGCACCACGTCTCCCCACAACGAGGTGCACGCCGGCTCCCGCCCCCGCGGGGGTTCACAGAGGGCTGCGCTCTCTGCCCATGGCTGCGTACCAATCATGTGCGGGAGACAGGACGCTTAATCCGCAATGTCATTGTTCCCAGACAACGGTGGAGATTGAAGTGAGCAAATGCACGGCCAGGCGGCATTAGGACTCATATCCCCCGGGCGCAGCAGTCGTCCTGGAGACGTTGTTGCAGGTTTATGGAAAGACTCGCAGGGATTGTGAATTAATCCCCTTGTCTCCTGGCTTTAATTATCCACAGACACAGTTTTAGGAATCTTTTGTACACAACTTTGGTCTTGGATTGAGGACAAACCATGGAGAAAGGTGATAAACTAATCTAGATGCAGAGCACTGTCATGGTAGGCGATGCACACACAGACTGGTGTGTTACACTGCAGATTATAGCCCACAGAATGTGACAGATGGCAAGTGATCACCACAGAGTACAGTGCTGTGCCTCCTTCCAAACATTATTCATTACCTAAATGACAACAGCTGCAGTTGTAATACCATTATATATATATACAGTTAGGTGATATATTCACAGGCGATTTGTTTCTGCTCCTTACTGGGCAAATAAAAATTAGTTTGAATGTCAATCAATGTCTACACTCATGAATTGGGCGACGATGTTACACTGATTAAACAAATTTGACGGGTGGCGAAGCCCCGCCTGGGCTCGTCACCCATTTGTGTGGTTAATCTTAACCATCATAATCCCTCTCATCTCAGACTGCCCTCAGCAATCACCACATCCAGTCAGATTGCGCACGAGATCTCTATCAAATTAATCCTATTGCTTTATGTAAGGCCCTATAGCCCTGACCTCCGCAGTGTCAAACACGCCGGGGCCATCCCCATAAATCCCCTTTCCTTGAACGCCAGACCACATCTGCCACCGAAACCTACACAAACATCGATACTAAGCCTAAACAGACCCCAACGCCGGCCTATATTTAGAAGGACGGCCCCAGTGTGAGGTTTAAAACCCGCCGGTGTGCTTATAGAGACATTTAGACAGTCCTTGCCCATACAAGACCCTCTGATGAAGGATGAGAAAACCAGGGCCAATATGTAAGCCTGGAACGCATCACAATACCCTGGCACCGCCTTTCACAGCCTGTGTTTGGTAACAAACGCCGCATTTGAATTCCAATGGGCACCAACTGTGTATTGCGTTAAGGTGATTACCATTTGATGACGGCGTAAGTATCACTTTTCAGCTTGCATTCTGTGGCAGCCCTGCCTGATAAATGCTAGCCAGCATAGCCATTGTCCCTCCACACACACACACACACGTGCACGGTGGGTTTAAGACGGCAGATAAGACCAAAAACCTGCACAAACGTTAATATTGAGGCAAACCCGTTTCAGAAGGCTACAAAAAGAGGTGTGCGTATTGTTAAGTACACCGCGAGGGATGATGAATTATGCAGGCCCGTTGTCGTGTAAATATGTAAGGCCCTCTCATTTGTAAAAACAACAGCTGTTATTTCTTCAGCAAATGCTTACCTTCACATTTCCTAAACACCAGAGTTTGAAGCCCAAGGCGGGACAACGGAAGGGAGAGAAAAGAAAAAAAAAAGAAAAAGGCTCATCTGCAACCTGCTCATTTACAAAAGGTATAATTAGAGGAGAGATTCTGGTTCATGCTAATGCCTGAGATCGGAGTAATTATTTCCCAATAAAAAGCCCGATGCCTCGGCAGCCACAGTTGAGATGGAGACCGTGAGACCCGTTGCCAACGCTGCAGCCGCGGCCTTATTGACAAAATGAGAGCGGCCTGGGCTACAAAGGGCAAACAGCAAGAGCCTACCTCCCTTGTAACGTTTCACACTCCATCAAGCCCATTAGCAGATTGGATTCCCCAGCTCATCCCTGCCACTGATTACCGATACACCCAACCGCCAGTGAACCCCTCCGATGACTCATCAGCCGGCCGGCCATTTGTCAGCGACACACAGATGAATTATGCAGGAGATTTTCACTTTTAAAACAAAACTTACTTGACCGCACAGACTTGCATATTTGTGGTTTCGACAGTGGACTGACGAATGCAGTCTGGCAGTTTGTTTGTTTGTTTTGCTTTTGTTTTGTTTTTTCCTGAGAACAGATGTCCCGAGGAGAGTCTAAATGGGTTTGTAGATGCACTAAATCTGGAGGTTGCCGTCCAGCTCCCCACACATTTTCATGAATAATAGCCATTTTCATCCGACAACAACTTGAAATATTCACTTCAGGTGGCGGCGGCGGCAGAGGCGGACGCCTGCCGCATGGACAGCAAAGTGGTGTGTGAATTGTTCAGGAGAAATTAGCAGCGAATAATGAAGACATGGCTGCTAAGCTGCTCATTACCGCAGGCTCACTGGGAATTCCTTGAGCCGTTTAAATGAGCCCTCAAAAAAAAAAAATGCATTTCTTGTTACTTGAGCTCCACACTCAACACCCTGCGTTTATGCGACGCAAAATTAGTTATTACTTAGCTCTGATGACAAGCACATAGGCGCAACTAATGCACGATGCAGATCGAGCGACCAGATTAGCCGCCTAATCACCTGAACCTCACAGAGAGAGAAGTGGCAGGGGTCCTGTAATGTAAAAAAAACAACACCCGGTGTGGGCTTGTCCTCAGCGCCCGCCATCCATGATAAAAGGAAAAGCATCTGCCTAAGTGTTGCTTGAAGGCCCAATCATGAAGTTCAACAGAAAGGGCCATCATGTTTCCCCGAGCGGCGCTGAGAGATGGGAGCTGCGGAACGAGCGTCATCCGTCTGAAGCTGCCCTCTCCAGACACTTTAAGGAACAAAATACAAAAAAAAAAAAAAAAAGATACAGAAAAACCTCCGAAAACAACCGAAAAGGCAGCAAAATGTGTACATGGCAAACATTCAGAATGTGTCGCACTTTGGCACAAATTCTCGCGAAGAAGGCTGTTTTACATCTTCACACCATATGCGATGATGTGCCGGAATTTTGACTCGTTCCTCAACATTATCGTCCGTGCAGTAATTATAATGTGGTGCGGCACCGCGGTTTTTCGTGGAGGCTCCTCACAAGAGCAGCTGCTATGAAAAGATAAAGGCTTTGAACACATTAATTAAATTTAAAGTGTTTCCAGCCTATTGTTACATTGATGTCTGAGCTCAACGGAGCACTTTTCGCTTGTACAGAAGGACGGCTGCGGGGCTGCTTTCACAACCCATTTCCCTGCAAAATGGGGATAAACTCCTGTGCCCACGGGAAAGTTTCAGAAGAACCTATGTATAGGGGATTTGGAGACGGTTGCCGAAGCCCCCGCTGTGCATAACCAAGAATGAACTTCTTTGTAAAAAAAAAACAACAAAAAAAAAAACAAACTTACAACTTTTTTTTCCCATTAAAGTCATTTGCATGCTCATAGATAAGAATGTTTCAATCAAGGAGTAGGGAGTAGATTCTTAGGAAGATAACTTGCCATAATTATCTAAGATTAGCTGAAGCAATTTTTCATAGTTTCACTTGATGTGGAAGACACACGCGCGCGCACACACACATGCAGTGGACGCATGCGAAAGCGGGAAAACCCCGGCTGTTGTATTCTGAATGAGAAAATCACGGAGGAGGGCTGACAAGCGAGGGGGGGCGTGGGGGGATGACACAAGTCACTGTTGGTCCGGCCTGCCCTGCACCTTTCAGCCTCACTCTCCCTTGGCACGAGGTGAAAGACCTACAGTCTGTGTGAAGTGCTCTGAGCCAGTCGGAGGAGGGTGCGTGGGGGCGGTGGTGTGTAAGGAGAGGACGGTCGTGAGAGGAAGAGGCTGCCCGGGTTGCCCCGTCTGAGTGCCTCGTCCGAGTGCACAGACGGGGGGGGGGCATCCCTGTCACGGCGCACCTTTATGGAATGAAGACGTCTGCTTCATAAATGAATGCATACGTGCACGTCGAGCCGGCCGCCGCCTCCACGGCCGTCATTTAAGCAGACAGGACAATGAGCGTGCCTGCTTCTCATCCATTTTTGAAAATAAGTGGAGCTAAACTCGGTGGGGGTTTTCAGAGTCTTAAATGACTTCCTGGGATCCTGCCAAGTCGGAGTTCTGCAAACTAAGGAATTTTCCACTGGTTAACTTCCTAAATGGATGGATTTACCTCAGCGTCACGGCAGTGCTCGCTTCAATCAACGCACAGAGCCATCGCGCCCGTCGAGTTATGCTGCGACTGGGAACGCTCTTGTTTTTTTTTATTATTATTTTGGGCAAAACCATAGAAGAAATTTAGCACAAAACTGTGAGTTTGCTACACGCGTCAACCGAAAAATAAAACATCATGCGCTCGACGAGCCAACAGATCAGCCGGGGGAGGTTTCACATCACATGCAAGTTATCTCCTTTTTCACCTGAAGCGGAGCAATCATATCTGTAAAGTCCTGGCATTTAAGGACAGCGCCAAGCAAGGACAGTCCTGCAGACAGGACACCACTCCTCAAACGGCACGGCTGCATTAGAAACATCACGCAGCCGTAAGCATCTCTCAGCGGAAACGGCGGAAGGGCATAAAATGCTGACCTTGGGGCCGCAGGAGGGGATCGAATGGTGCAGAGATGTGCTCGAGAAACAGGGGGGAAAGAGAGGAAATCAATAATCCAAGAATAATCAACATCATATCCGCGTCAGTGGGAAAATGTATTGAGCAGATTAACAAAACGAGAGAGAGAGAGCGAGGAGCAAAGAACAAAGAAGAAGAAGAAGAAGAAGAAGAAGAAGAGAGCCGACAGATCTTGGAGAATTTGTTGCTTGGTAGGAAGGAGAGAAGCAGGTGGGTGTTGGAAGAGCTGGAGACTGGAAGTTTCAAGAGAGTGGGAGTTTTCAGTTGTTGGTTTTTTTTTTTTTTTATAACTTGTGACCATCTCCCAGCCACCTGTCTGAAGACGTGTCCAGAGGAAGAGCTGGAGCAGAGAGTTCCACATGACTACGAGCCGCCCAAATACGACAAGCACCGATCGGCGAGTGGGGAGTGGGGAGGGGGCAAATATTGATGATTTCTTGACACCAGCGTCATTAAACCGCTCGGGATATAAACATGGCGTGAGCAACCCCCTCGTCACAGACCCCCCCCCCCACTCCCGGCCCCCCCCTCAGCTCCCGAGACACCCGCGTCTCAAGCTTTTGACTTCGAGGCAAAGCGATCTGCCCACTTGAATGACACATCATGTCCCAGAAACGGCTCAACATAAACAGCGGAGCAACAACAGGAAGAGGCATCTTCACGGGCCTGTGCATGGGGACACGGTTCATCCGCCGCCTGACCCCCTCGCTGTTTATGTGAAGCTTCCACGCTCCCGACGGCGCAATGGCAGCGGCACCCCCACCGAACCCCTCGCCGCTTTCCTCTTCCCCGGCAGGGTTGGGGGGCACACGAAGAAGTCGAGATAGGCGAGCAGAAAACGGGTCACACAAATCGGAGGCCGCCGGTCGGTTTCAGGACTCGGGCGGTCACTCCGACTCGAGGGCCAACTCCACTATCTGTAACTTGAATACTTTCACCAGATGGAAAACACAATCTGTTCAAACTCAGCGCCCCCCCACACCCCCCCCCCCCCCCCCCACCCCCCCCCCCTCCTCACACCACGACCAGCACCAAAGGGATTTGGCAAGACAGAACAGTTCAGAGTATAAAAAAAATAAATATTTATAAAAAGGGACACAATGACAACTCTGATATGCTTTGGCCAAATATTGGGGGGGGGGTTTGAGGGGGGCTGACCGCAGGCGAGGAAGGAGCAGACGTATTTGTACCTTGAGCCAGAAAACAACAGCCAACAGAATTATGAGTGCATAATTTCTGAGCTCCACTGTACACTCCTCTCTCTCTCCCTCTCTCTCTCTGTGTCTCTCTCTCTCTCTCTCTCACTCTATCCCCTCCTCCACTTTGTTTCAGTGGCCCTGCGAACAGCCGGTGGAAAAAACGACTGTTTTTGCATCCAGAGAAGAAGAGGAAGGAGGAGGAAGAAGAAGAAAGAACTCTTTTAAAATATAAAAAAAAAAAGCAGGGGATCCTTTGTCTCCCCTGATATCACTGAGCACCACAGACAGCCCGAGCACATAGAAGCGGAGGGAAAAGTGGAAGTGCTGGAACTTTTCAACGAGCCCAAAGTTTTGTTTGTTTTTTCTCTCTCTCTCGCTTAACGTCTGTAGGGAAACGCTCGCAGGGACGCTTCCTTTTAATTTTCATTCCGACAAACCCCGCTGGTCCCTCTGCCAGCCGGGTTATCCGGGGCGACTCGAGCGCGAGCTTCCAGTCTTTCAAAAAAAAACAAAAAAAAACTGCACAAACTATGTCAGCCAGCGCAAAACAGCGGCGAATAACGTCCCCCCGAGCCCTTTAAAAACTACATCCACCACTGTCATCTCTCCCCGGACGCCTTTTGTGTTTTTTTCCTGCTACGATCTCCGCAAAAAAATAAAAAAAAAACGAGAAAAGAAGCTGCGCCGAGCACATTCGTGGCATGTCCCTGCCTCCGCGGCTGGAAGGTAAATCACAGCGTTCTACTAAGAAGAAGAAAAAAAAAAAAGCGAGAGGAAATCTCACCAGCTTTGCAGGGATCCTTGTAGTCGATCGCCTCCGATGTGGCAGCGGGCTCCACGTAGTAGCCCGGATCGATCGCCTCCAAATCGATCGCCAATGTCGCGCCGAGACAGGATAGAAGGAGCACACATCTCGCCGCGAGATCCATGATTGTGGTGGGGGAGACGGCGAGAGGCGAGGGATAAAGGTGAAGAGGGAGGGAGGGAGGGAGAGAGAGAGAGAGAGAGAGACGGGGGACGGGAGAGAGGGACAGCGGGGGAGAGAGAGGGAGAGGAAGACAGGGAGAGACGGAGGGAGAGAGAGAAAATGGGAGGTTTTTTTTGGGGGGGGGGGAGTGGGGGGGTGAGATCCCTCCGGAAGGCGGGTTTAAATCCAACCTCTCTCCGGTGTTTCCTCCGCGCTCAGGGGGAAGTGGTTTCTGTCCTCCAGCCGGAGCTCCGGCCCACAGGCGAGAGTGGAGCCCGAGAAACTTTGACGAGATGGCAGCCCCGCTCGTCCCGGTGATGCCCCCCTACCCGCCCGGTCCTCACCGGTCCACCCTGGTCCACCCCCACCGCCCTCTACGCCTTTTCAAGGCTCCGTCACAAAAAAAATAAATAAATAAATAAAAAAAATACGATATAACCCGGGTGACAACACAAATAAAATAAAAGTTAAAAAACAAACAAACAAACCCGACACCTTTTACTCGGCTGTCAACACACAAGTCTGTTCGCAGATTGAATGACCAACGCTGTCAGTTCGCCGCCTGGGTTTCAGGAGGGCTGCGGATTTAGCGACGTAGCTTCGTAGTTTGAACGTCAAAGTTCGTATCACAGTCGCCGGACGACGCATTTCCGCTCTTTGTCGGGAAAACGAGCGAAATAAAAACACATTGTCATCAAAAGTTGTAAATAAACTTCTCGGTAGAGGCGATCTTTTTTTCTTTTCTTTTTTTTTTGACGTAAACGGTTACTCACGCGCGCGCTGACGCAAACGCTCTGTATTACACAAAAATGATAATAATAAATAAATAAAAAACACAAGGCACGCGCACGCACGCACACGCTCACACACACACACACACACACACGGGGCTTGACCTTTGGTGCTCAGTCTCACGCATACGCGAGCTAATTGAAGTGTTTGCAGCGCCGCCTGGTGGCCAAGCGCGGGACGGCCGAGGCTCACAGGAGGAGATTCAATAGTTCCACGGAGGAAGGTGAGCCGAGGGCCGCTGCGCGATGGTTGTCTGAATGAACTTCACTGCAGACTGAAATCTATATTTATATATTTATTTGTAACAGTCGCTCGCTCTGTTCTTTCTACAACTGCCCACTGCCTCGGGGGCGCCAGGGGATGGCAGCGCTTTGACTCACAGGTGCGCGTGAATGAGAGATGATTCACCTCCCACCTCTGAGTAGGATTTCACTCCATCTTCACAGCTTTTTATTATCATTACTATTATTATTATTATTATTATTATTATTGTTAATAATAATAATATTTGGCTTATGTGACAGTTTTATTGCATTTCCCCATCTGCATTGTTTGTATGTTAGTCTGCCTGGTTGTAGTCTGCCTGTGATTAAATGTCACAGATAAAAAAGAAAAAAAAAGTATGAAGCATGGGGACGAAAACGAAGCAGGAAGCGAAAATGAGTCGACTGTTGTGTTGGGTCTCTTTGTCATCCTTCACACCGTCATCAATTTCTTGGCTAGAGGATATTACAGATGCCGGGAGGCTTCTAGTGAAGTGACACAGTGTCTGAGTGAAGATTGCTCCACCGTGGTGAAGAACTCCTCCCGGTCACAGTCACACATGTCAAACTTATTCTGAGGGCAGTGATAAACTGAACGCTCGTGTTGCCGCGGGCGCTGGAGATTTGATGCGGAGACTTCAGGGGGGGTTGTTTAAATTCCCGCTGATGATGATGATGATGATGACGATGATGATGATGATGGAGATGGGAGGCAACATCAGCAGCTCCGTTGTTGTCAGTCTGACATCAGATATCTTGTCCCTGCCTGCTACATACAAAGCTTGACTTATATAAGAAGGAAAACACACACGCCCACGCGCGCGCGCACGCTCCTCATTATCTCATCTGGCTCTGTTGCCTATTTGCGCGGAATCTTAAGACAGGATGCCTCCCGAGATGAGTGGGCTGCGTTTACGCCGCCGAGGTAAACATCGCAGTGTAAGTATCACCCGTGACAGCTAAGCGCCGTCACCATGTTTTGAGTAAGAGGAGCTCCCGAGGAAACTCCGAACACGCAGGACCAAACGTTCACGTCCACGAGCAGAGAGAGACGGGCGCCTGGCTGCAAATGGGGCTTTTAATTCTGGCAGTTTCAAACAAAAAAAAAAGTCCATACACAGCGCTGACGTGACGTGTCGGTCGTGAACACTGACATTCCCCGTTTTTATTTTTTTTGCGGATGTTCGAGTGCACATGATTCAGAGCGAGCAGCGCGCAGGTGCGCCGGTGATCGCGCCCGGCGGCTCCTGCGATCACGTGATCACCACACTACTGACCGGCTCTTTAACACATTTTAAACCCATCATAGATGGGAGGGAAAAAATGGAAGAAAAAAAAATGCAATTGCGATGAATTAGTGCAATGATGCGGATAATTAACGCTGTAACCATGAGAATCATTAGGACGCGGTTACCGCGCCGCACGTGGAAGCTGCGGCGGCGATGGCGAGATTGAGATTTGTTCTTGGAGAATAAGGTTTCTCTCAGACGTTAGTAGCAGCAGAGGCGCGGCCGGCGCCGAGGCTTGCCACGGGTTGCAGTTGAGTCCTCACGACCTCCAGGAGTTAAGTGTCCCTGCAGGCGCGCATGCGCCGATGCTAATTGGGAGTTTTAACGTGTGAGTGAAGCGCGGATATGCGCCGCGGCCGGCAGCGGGCAGCGACTGCCG
>CAAKHG010045150.1:69659-82888 GCA_901007715.1 Dactylopterus volitans
GGTTTTTGAAGAGTAAAAAAAAAAAAAAAAAAAAAAATTGTCATAGGTGAAGCTGTTGTGAGCTGACCTCTGAACCTGATGGTGAGATGGGGACTCTGAGTGCAGGTGAAGAAGGTCGTCCTCTCTCCATGTCAAAAGGAAGCTCCCGTCGAGGCCTCTTCTTCTTTTCTGTGTCAAGGTCCCTCATCTCCCCTGAACCATGGGCATGGCCCTCTGCCCGGGTGAGGACGCCTGTCAGGAAGTCAGCTATCTCATCCTGCAGAACAGTGATGTTTGAGGTGAAAGGTTTGGCAATTAGCATCACATGCAGTTTGGCATTCAGGGCGTTATGCAGAACACCAAAACAAAACCACTTATTGAATTTTTTTTGTAAAAATTTCCAGCACCAACCTGAATGCAGCGGTCCACCATCGTCTGCGTCAGTCCATCGGATTTCATCTTTGCAGAGTTGATTCTGAGAAAGGAGACACTTAACTACAGCACTGTTTCCAAAAAGTTGGCAGGCTGTGTAAAATTTAAATTAAAAACAGAATGTGATGATCTGTAAAACCTTGAAATGCCATGTGCAATCGAAAATGGAACATAGGACACATTGCAAATGCTGCAAGAGAAAAATAAATTGCTTTTGGAAAGGATACCTATTTTGAATTCGATGCCAGTAGCATGTTTCGAAAACAATGGGAAAGCCAATGCTGCGACGCCGCTACAGAATTACCGTAATTTCCAGACTATTGAGCGCAAAGAAAAAAACATGTGTACATATATAGGCTGCACTTGTCTATAAGCTGCAGGTGTCCACGTTGTAACATGAGATATTTACACAAAGATTTTTTTTTAACTTTGAATTAAATACGTACTGGCAACACACACCAGTACGTACTGTAAATGCTTTTTTTCTGAACAGTGCCTGTAACACAGCTGGAGAAAAAAAAAATATATATATACACACAGTAGCCTGCCAGGAAAAGTCAATCCATCCATCCATTTTCTATCCCCGCTTTGTCCTAATCAGGGTTGTGGGGGCTGGAGACCGTCCCAGATGATTGCCATCTTCATCTTCCTCTTGCGCTCTAAAACCACTAAGTCGTCTATTTCAGTGTCGGATCGATCCGTCGGAAGTGTCGGGTCGATTGCCTTTAACTTGAAAACTGCATCACATGCACTTCTTTGCGTTTTCCATGATAAAAGGTTTGTGCATGAAGCGCAAATAACTCATCTGAAGAATTTAGTGCGAGTGCGTATGATCGGTCCACTTAGACGTGTTCGTTAAGTTCAATGGTCTGATGTGACAAAGCTAAATGTTTTGGCAGCATGAAGCTCGTTAGCCCGTAAAAAAATCCATAAACTAGCCGCATCATTGTTTAAGCTGCAGTGTTCAAAGCGTGTGAAAAAAGCGGCGGCTTACAGTCCGGAAATTAGGGTCTGTCTGTTATCAACGCTGTGCCGTCTGAGGGCCTGAGGATTGCGACCACTCAATACTAGTTTTCAGCACTTACACTTGTGTATAGAGAGTTTTGTGCGATTCTCTGAATCTTTTAATATTATATTTTGTAGAAACAATGGAATCCACACATTCTTTGCAATATTACGTTGACAAAAAATAATTCTTAAATTGCTGCACTATTTGCCACTGCGGTCCTTCACGTAGTCGTGAGCCCCTCCCCACCTTTACTTCAAAAAGACTCAACTTTTCTGGGATGGCCGTTTTGTGCCCAATCGTGTCACTAACCTGTCATCAGGTAATCTATTTTTTTGCAAGTAGGTCCACCAGGTGTTTTCTTTTAACATTTCACATCTTTTTCAGTCTTGTTGCACCTGTACCAACTTTTTGGAAACGTGTTGCTGGCATTAAATTAAAAAAAGGGCACATCATTTTCAAAGCAAGGGATTTCAATGTTTTGAAAATCATCACATTCTATTTAAATTTTTACACTTTTTTGATAACAGGGTTATACTATAATTGCAATTAACACTACCACTTAAAAATGTTCACATTTTCAATGCACTATAGAAGGAAATATAGTTGGCTGCTGCCTTCTGACAGTGACTGACCTGATGTTGTCATCGGCTCCTCCCACCACCACCATGCTGTTATCTGCCCTCAGTTTCTCTCTGAACTCCTCCATGCCTTCAATGCTGCACTGCAGAGCGTTCTGGCCCACCACAAACAACACTGGGGTCTTCATGTCCAGCAGTGGGTCATCCACATCCTGCAAGCCAGAGAAAGTATCAACAACTATCACAACTATGGACAAGATGCAAGAATTCAGTTTTCTTAAAACAAACTCAAAAAAGGGAGGTATTAACATTAAAAAATGACCATGCACATCATCTGAAGATAACGCCGTAGGTCTTACCCCTCTTGGCCCATTGACCGTAAGCAGCGGGAAGCCAAGGCAAACCACAGCCTTGAGATATTCCATGAGCGATACCTGTATGTATTCAATATTCAGTCAAATAATAATGGGTCATTGTTATAGGAGCAAAACACTGAGCCCCATTTTAGATCACATTAAAAAACAAACATAAACTGCAGTATAATGAGGGCTTACATGACAAGCAATGAGAGCACCAGCATTCCAGCCAACCAAGATGATGGGTTTGTGGGGGAAATGACTGTGAACCTGATAACAGAATTGATAAAAACATATTCAGTACAGCAACATGATGTACATCAAAACAAAAACACCAACCAATCCTACTTCATTCCATTTTGCTATCCCAGACATGATTACAAGGAAACTACAACACTCAGAAGATATATTTAATTGGAACATGTTTGTGGTTTAATCTGCATGTAGAGCTCCTCTTAATGATGCACCTAAATAATGCACAAGTATCACAAATCCTATTGATGAAGCCCATATTGTCTTTGACCATTGAAGTGAGACATTGTAAGTGTTACACTAATAAATCACCGCAGCAAGTTAGGTAAATTTTATTCACATATATTCACCATTGATCCATTCTCCTTATCTGGAGTGCTAATGAAATAATTACAAGTTACATGAAGGACAACAGCTTAACGACACTGGGGAAAAAAATAAATAAACACACACCAAAGAAAAAAACAGAAGTACTTACCTCCATGACTTTGGCCCTCACAGTTCCCAGCATGTGCTCTAGACACTGGGTTAAGCCAATATTGGCGCCGCTATTTATATGGGTGTGTACTGGGATGACCTGATAATAAAAACAACTGTCATAAATGATTGTCTGACAGAAAGCAAAATTAGAATTTTAGGAAAGAAATCTGATAATTTATGACTAAGACCTTTCCCAAACAGGAGAGCTGCGATTGCCAGAATCTCATTCGCCGCGAGGTAGGCAGGGCAGGATTGGTTGGACTCGATGGCGCAATTAGGATGAGTGGGGATCCAGGAAGCTTGCTCTGAAATGAAAGAAAGACATGCGCTCATCTTCTGAACTAAGGCTGCTCCAATTAGTTGATCATGGTCTCCATCAAGGCTATGCGGATGAGACAAGGCAAAAACATGCGAGCTATCTTTCCTATGCGCTGCTAAAATGGCTTCACTCGTCGTGTCAGTTCAAGTGTTAGGCTGCTCTGCTTTAAGTTGTATCTAGAGGTGACTGCTTTCCCTTTGTTAAAACCACCGAAAACAAAAACATGAAGATGAAACGATACAGATTTCACGTTTTTTTGTGTGAGGAAGCATATAAACAGCAGGCTACGGCATCAAAAACCCACCAGAGTGGCTATCATCCACTGACAGTCTGCTATTGTTATTCTAACACATTTAACTCAATTGTGAATGTGTCTCAGATAAAACTGTTTTTGCACTGCAGCATACATGATTGACAGTGTGATTCTATGTGGCTCAATCTACAACATATGTGATGTGTTCCTAAAAAGCCAATTTTGGATCCTAATAGAGGGCTTCAATATACACAATTAGTGACGGGTCGCTACTGATTCCAGTGATCGGCCCCATATATCTTGATTGGAATGCTTTTGGGTTTATTTGTTTTTAACATTTTTTTTCCTCAACTTCTTGAACTTAAAGTAAAGGGTGGACATATACCGGTTTGTTTTGAGACAACACTCCAACAGCTGGGTCCCATGGACGTTTCAGTAGCAATGACAGGGCCTCTGCACTCGGAGCGCCGGTCTTTGCAGATGTCGTTAGCAACATTCTATCGATCAGTGAGGGCAACTTCGCAGACAGAAAGGAGAACAGCATGTCAACAAGAATTCCAGATCTTACACTGACACTGCTGCGCAGAGCTGACATGGAATACTAGCAATTATTTGCAGACAACCTACCTTGCTTTTGAGGGTTTGCAGCACATCCAAATAAGCCGCAAGCATGGCTAGGCTCAATGATTCAATCAATGTGGTGTGCAACCACTGTGTCAGTTTGGTATCCCAGTTTACACTGGCTAATGCATGCCGCACCTTTCGGGCACATTTGTCCACGGCTATCCTGCGCAGGATTGGTTCATTGGACGTCTAAGGAAACAAGATTACATTAAATACAATATTTCAATGATTTTGAACTGATTAGTTATAAAATTTTAAAGAGCTTTGTTTTTGTTTAACATACAAAACCCCAAAGCCAATATTATCACGTTTATTCCTTCAAATGCCCATAGTCCCACATATCAATTTGCAGAGCGGTATTTTCAATTAATTTTACAAACAACAAAAAAAAGCCATAATTCATTTTAACTTGAGACCCCATGCTTATCAACAATGGTAAAAAACAATGTGCGTGACCAATGCAGACTAAAAGTACTGATCTGAACAGTGTGTAGCCCGATTTTACATTCTCTCAATTGATCGACCCTTCTTACTTAAACGCACAAATAAAACAAGCTCAACTTACACTTTCATTGGCCAGGCGGGCAAGTCGTTCTGCTTGTAGCGCTTTAAGGACTTTATTGAACAACTTGTTCTGAGCCACTGACCATCCAGTTCTTAAAGAGAACAGTGATAATGTCAGAAATATGCTCTGGTACTGAGATACATGCAATTACAACTTATACTTAGGCAATATAAACAATCAAATACAAAAGCAGATAAAGAAAGAATCGTGGGTCTTCCACATGTTTGATTACTTGTTTATATGTTCTTCCCAGTCATCAGGGGGTGGCGGGCTATCAGCAACTGTGCGAGCAAACAGGACATGTCGCTCACACTCCTTCATTACACTAAGAGCTTTGTGGTTATCATAGAGAGGAACAGGTATAGGTGTGACTGTCTCCACGTCTATCACAGGATCAGAGTCTCTGCAAAAAATAAAAATAAAAAAAATCCCCAAAAAACAATTACTGCAAGTCAGAACAATGGATGTGCGATCACACTGATCACAAAAAAAATGGTTCTTGGTTACCAGAGTTAAAAATGGAAGTGGGATGTTGATGGAAATTCCAAACTGTTATCTGATATCTAATCCAGTTACAGGTTATGATTAGGGACTTTTTGACTCACAACAAGGGTTCAGACTGACGGCGAGGGGTGACAAACAGCGTCCTGGTGGGTCGGGCGCTGCTGGCATCAGGGTGAGCATTCCAAGGCTTGGCATAGCTGTGGTCCAGACAAACCAAATCCAGCTCTCGTTCATGAGCAGACAGCTGGAAGAGCAAGGATGTGCCCATCTTGCGCGCCGATATCTGGAAGTCTTTATCTCCGCCACGATGCATCCTCTTCCTGGGCCCCAAGGGGCCCTGGGAAGAGCTCAACAACTTCCGAGGCTTCAGACCCAACTAGTGAGAGGGAAGGGGCAAAATGTATTATTTGAGATCCAGTCAGCAGAAACAAAAGAACCCTTTTACTTTACTTCTTGCAACTTGCAAGAAATATGATTGTTATTGTTTATTCAGTCCAAATCTACTAATCCTTAACCAAATGCTAGGTAACTATATAATTCATGGATGCGTTTCGATTGTTAACCGTTTGCGAAAACAAGAAATTACAAATAGAAAAAAAAACTGGGGTAATGGACATTAATCACCTCACAGCAACTGCTAAAAGGCAACTATCTTTCACTGCAGTGTGGATAATCTGACGTTTTAGCATGCAGGTGCTTTGTCTGTACAGTGAGCACCACCCATTAATGACGTGAACTGAATATCGAGCGATTTTCTGGAACAATAAGCCTGTGTTAGACCGATTTATGCCACTACACCAAATTTGACATCTCGCGTCGCGCGGCATGCGGGATTTACACAGCGAAAAGCTTCGTATTTATCATTTTTGTTACCGCTGTGTGACGCGACAGACTGCTGTGGGCTGGCCTAGCATGCTAACGTTAGCATAGCAGGGTGAGAACTAAACAAGTCAATATTCGGCTGCCTACCTTCTTTCTGTCACTGCATGTCCGCCGTCACGGTTTAGACGCGTCCTCGGAAGATAGCCAACTAAACGCGACTGTATTTCTCCTTAAATTAGACGATTTATATAAGACGTATATATTAGTGCGCGTATGCTTCACTTCCTTTTGTTGTGTCATGTTGCCATAGCCGGGCAGGCGGGCCCCCTTATCTCGTCGAGCAAACCGGTCGGATAAACTGGGGCTGCATTGAGACAGATCTGGCAACCCAGTTTGTGGCGCGTCAGGGTTTAAGTCAAAACATGGCCTGGAGTTCTTGAATCTGGATTTTTTTTAAAAAATATTATTATTTTTATTTTTTGGTTTTACTTTCTCACCAAAAACAAAACAAACAAACAACATCCAGTTTCCATACAGACCACGGAGAGACCGTGTATCATCCGTGCCGTGGATTTGCTAGTCTGCGTGAGCGTTTAAGTGGGTAAATAAACACGTCTCTGTGACAAACACACACGAGTTACCTGTGTGATGGTCACAACTGTGGAATTAAAATCTTCCTTTATCGCGGCCCAAACTAGTAAAGTCTGTTGCTATAAAGACAAGGGGAAAATAAATGATCCGTAGTTTCAAGATCCACGCAGGTTACGAACGTCATTAAATATACTCGTGTCTCAATGGCAGATGGTGATTAATGATGCAAAAGGGGATTTTTTTTTTTAATTGACAGGCTCACTGCTCAAGTTGTTTTGACTCATCAAAAGTAATTATCAATGATGTTACTATTCTAGCCCCCTACAGTGAGGTGCACACTTAGATATTTCCATCAACACGCTATACAACGTCGCGTTACAAATGCCAGCGTCTCATATAGCTGAGTTCACCTGCTTAACATTAGAGATGCTACAGGTATCCGGTTACCACTGACGACGTCACCGTTTCATCACAATGGATTTACCTTCCTCATCTTCGTGGACACGATCAACTTCCAACTTGCTCTCGAGTATCAAAACCAGAAGAGGCTGCCTGAAATTAACTGCATAGTGATTCAGCCACTGTTAGCAAGGCAAATGCTAGCGCCAGCTAGCTAGCAACCTTGGTTGATATCAAAGGTATCAAAGGTGCTGTTGAATTGTGATTTCAATTGCTATTCTAATTTGGCAAAATTAAAAAACAAAAACAAAACAAACATAACAAAGCCTACTTGCCGTTAAAGTAAAACAACGAGTCCGTCTAGCATGGTTCGGCTAATTACAACTAAGAGGCGAACAAAGCACGAGTCAACTTAAGTGGACTGCGTCATAGAGCACTGTCAATCACGATGTAGCCGCGCCCCTACCCAGTTGTCTACTGTAGAATAAATGGGGTCTTAATTTTTCAGTGTAATTCTGCATTGGTCATGGCGAGAAACTACCAATTGAGAGCATAAACTCGTCAGGTAAATGTAAACTGAGGGGTATAAATCAAGTTAGAAGTTGGTCATCTGCCACAGACCGCTTTCCCTTAATTTTTCTGCAACCAAACGTGTCGCCCCCTATCGGTCATCGGATAGATTGCAAGCTAAGTGCGCCTGCGCATAGACCTCACTTTTTAGAACTGGCAGCTTGATCCATTTCTATATACACCGATCAGCCATAACACTAAAAGCACTGTTAGCCATAGAATATAGTGCAACATCCCTGCAACAAACTCTCCCTTCAGGAGGAGCTTTATGTTGATTTTTTTACTGGATCTGTTTGAGTGGGCGGTTGACATATTTGAACGATTGTTATTGGGAGTCCTCTCAGTCTAAGAAACTGCAGTTCAGCAGCAGTGCAACAGCATCACACATTACGGTCCCAATAACGAGCATTAAAATGTGTCAACATCTCTCTCAAACAGGCCAAACAGATGAAATAAAAATTCAACATAAAACTCCCCTTGACAGGATAATTTGTCGCAGGGGTGTTGTATCTATGGTAAATATGCAGTGGTCTTAATGTTATGGCTGAGTGGTGTATTTCGTATATATATTTGCCATATTTTTACAGTGATTGCCTGTCCCTGGCTTGATGTATTGCGCCCATGTCTTCTCTATCCCTCCTTGTGCAGTTAAACTGCTTCCTCTTCCTTCTGTGCCAGATGTCTTCATCTTTGTAACGTGCTTTGGAGCCTTTCCCCTCATGTTCCCTGTAAGGTTGTTTTTCTGTGCTTTTGACTTTGGACCGTATATTTGGATTCTTCATTTTTCCTTTGCCTCTACTGGTGCTTGTGTCATGGTGACTGCTTGCATGTGTATCAAATCATTTACTGGAATCAAACCATGATTTTATTGACATCACCTTGTGTTTTTGGTCTGACTCTGGCAAACTGAGTAATATTTGTTTGTCCTCGGCCATGACAATCTTTGGCATCAACTCTGCCTCTTTCATGTGAATGTGCTAATAACCAGACTGAGAAAATCTGGGTCAACTGCACAGGTTGATAACGAGCTTCATGCAACCGCCTATCTGCAGCTGTGCTGGTTGGGGTTTGTCAAGCCAGGTAACCTAAGCATACCCGGGGAATGATTGATGAACCTGCTTCGTAGAAAAGCCCCTAGATGAGGCTGCTAGGGATGATTTAAGAGGAAGATAGGTTTTTCTGATATGAATAAAGGGTGTGTGTGTGTGTGTGTGTGTGTGTGTGTGTGTGTGTGTGTGTGTGTGTGTGTGTGTGTGTGTGTGTGTGTGTGTGTGTGTGTGTGGTGTGTGTGTGTGTGTGTGTGTGTGTCATCTCATCCCCACTCCGGGTTCGGGTCTGGGTCGCTGGGGCAGATTTTTGCAGCACCACATTGCACCAGACCCTTATGGTTCCTCCTGCAGGTGGTGCGCCTGCTGGAGGACAGACCCATGTCTCTGCCTCGGGCTGGACCTGACTGGACCCCATGGGCAAAGGCCCGGCCACCAGGCGCAAGCCGAGAATCCCCTTCCCCAGGCCTGGCTCCAGGGTGGGGCCCCAGTAATCCTCTGGGCAGGGCACACTGGCCTTTTGATGTTTTTCTCCCCATATATGTCTTTATGGACCATTCTTTGGCTGACACTTGACCCAAAACCAATTTTCATTAGGAGACCCTACCAGGGGCTTCTGCCCCCGTCAACATAGCTCCTAGGATCATTAGGACACCATGATAAGGTGATGGTCCACAGAGGCTGAGTGTGTGTGTGTGTGTGTGTGTGTGTGTGTTTTTTTAATCAATTCTAAATGAATGAATTAAAGATACATGATAGCAAGTCCCAGACCATACATACTGTATATGTACTCTATGTGGCAGACAAAAGTAAACAACAGAAATTATTGGTGTCCCTGAGCCATTATAAGCAGAGTAAAATGCAAAATCAAAGTCAATTTTTCAGCATTAAATGAATCAAAAATATCCTCAGGTGGTGAAATAGACTTCCTGTGCACATCCCAAAAATTGGCATCCACACAAAAACGTTCTGTGTATTTTGGCATTTTTGTGTAATGATATACAGAGGTGGTGACCTCTTGACAAACTACGTGACCGCCCAAGCCCCCACCTTATTTAATTCCAAAGGTCCCTGCAGACACTATAAGAGACAGAGTCCTTCACTGATACTGAATTCCCATTCCCTCTTGAACCTCTTTTAAATCTGAGACATCTTAACTGCAACCATGGTAAGTTTTGGTTGTGTTGACGTGTGTAATGTGACGTTCGCTAGTGAATGAGAGTAATAATAGCACAGGATAACTCGTCAGCTTTGGAAATATCGATTGAACTGAGCATTTCACCGTTTTTTCTTTTTTCTTTCTTTTCTTTTTTTCCCCCCCCGGAAAGGGCATGTATCTGGAGTAAGCAGGCTGAGATCAAATGTTAAAAATGTTTGTTTTTTTCTCTCTCTGTTTTCTAACAAGAAATATTTAGTCCTGGCTTTGCTGCTATGTTCCCTGCTTCCACTGTCAAATGCGTATTGCTACAGGAAGGCCTTTACACCAGGTAAACGATAACAAGCGCACACGCGCATACGCAGCGTATACGCACTTACAAACGATTCCCCTCTATTTGACGTGTGGACAAATGACGTGACATTGCCCTTAACGTATTCACTTATGACACCCTTGTCTACGCCCACAGGCATGACCCGTTGTCTGGATGAAGATGATAACACGTGGCATGAAGTAGGATCCACCTGGAGAAACAGTCGATGTATGAAATGTACTTGCACTGAATGTTGCGCTGTGTAAGTACATAGGTCACCGCATTTCAAGTGCTTAGCTGATCACTGATGTGAATATTCTGTTGTAACAGCACGTTTTATGTGTGTTTGTAGGTATTCCATCCCTAGAATTTTCGCTGAAGACTGTGTCTCAGTATTGGACCTAGAAACATGTGAATACATTGTGCATAAGAAGGACAACCCATCCATACGCTGCACAGTTTTTGGAGGTGTGGGGAAGTGATGGAGCGCAATTGTGTTTTTGTCTTTGTTGCTGTTGAAATTAATTTAAGTTTCAAATGAACAAATGATCCCACCTGCTTTGCCCATGGAACAGTTGATTTCCTCCGTTTCCTGATGCCCTCTCTGTTGGCTTGGACTGGAGGCACATTTTTTCAACATGTTAGATAATTAAAGTGCACAATAGTCAAATGCTTGTGTAGTTTCATCGTTTTGGTGTAAAGGAAAACTTAAGATTTTATAACATGAAAAATTGTGATAAACCATTCTGAAGTTGTGCAGACCAAACTGCTGACCAATGAAATAAGCGATAAAGGACATTAATTGTTTCTTGATGATGAAAATTTGAAGCATAATTAACATTCACATATTTGCTGATTTCGATGACTGATTTTTATAGGAAAAAGTTCAATATCCATGATTCATGCAACAGCGCGGTAAAAGCTAAAGAAAAATACCTTGATGTGTTACTGTCGCCTTTTCTTTCTATAACTGTTGTGGTTTAACTGCTGATCTTGAGCCAAAAAAAAGACCAAACATGAATAGATTTCTTCTTTAAAACATATTTAGCATCGGTATTTTGCTTCCTTTTATTGTGTTATTTGTTGCCAATTTGCAATTTTCAGTCTGTATAAAAAGGAGGACAGAGTGAGAGGTGACTTTTACCTGCTTTCTTTCTGGGAACCAGGTTCAGCTCTCTACAAAAGTGCATTTAAAAATTGTCATAATTTTCTTTTGCCTATTGATTTTTGTGGTCTCAATTTATAGTTTCAAGTCTTCTTCATTACAACGATGTTCTATAATTCAATAAATGGGTCAAATAGACAGCAATTCATGCGTACGCTTTAGGGCCGGCTACCTTGTGATTTACAGGTCATCACCATGGTGCCCTTTCTGTTGGGATGGAGGTCGTTCAGGCGCTTGTTTTTGGGTGTTTGCATTGTAGGACTCGCTGTGTTCCCAGTTCATGTACATTTAGCTTCATGCCTGCTAATCCCAATCAGCTAGCCACTCTGCTTCAAGGTTTTCTTTAAGCTTTGGAGGCTAACTTGTGCATCTGCAGGTGCCTGATGCACTTAGGTTAGCGGTGCAGGTGGACGTGAATCTTGTGCTCGGATTCTGAGTCTGATCAGCCCTTTGCGCCTCTTCACCTGTGGTCCCCACCCCCCGTCTGTATATGGTCTCTTTTTGTGGCTCCAAAAAAACAAGGCGACGTCCAAACTGCCAAACCGCCAAACTTGAGGCTTACGAAATGATGATCCACTAGTGACGTTTCCACAGTAGCGCGTACTAATGTGTTGCTGATGTATTATACTACTGTATTGTATGTATGTATCTAGTATTGCTGTTTATTTCATATGGGCAGGCTGATTGTAGAAATGAACTGCCCTTCTGGGACAAAGTATCCTGATTCTGAATCTCAATCAGTTTTTGTCTTTTTCACCCGTTTAACCTGTTGAATAACTGCTGTCCCCCTCTGCTTAAATTCATGTGTGTGTCTCACACTTAAAATATGGCATACTGACAATACAGACATTACCTTCGTACAACTCAATGAGTGTGCTGGGCTTTTTTTGTGTGTGTGCTGAAGTCACAGATGCATCACCCTGATGTTGTTTTGTGACATAGTATTATGCGGTCCAAATGCGGATAAAATGCACTCGCGAAAAGGAAAAGATGTTCATCAAAACTTTGGCAGATGAAAGGCGTCGACTGAAAGGCAGACGAGATACACGAGTAAGAAGGAAAAAAAAAAGCCCTGCTGCATCAGATTACCCCATAATTTCACATCTGACAGTTGCAACAAAAACTGCCACTGTAGCATACTGAAGGTGTGTGTCAACTACCATTAGAGACTTGCACACTTACAGGAATGCTTAGCAACCATAAAATAAGACTTAAGGTTAGGTTTTTAGAAAAATCATGGGTTAAGAAAAAAAACAAAGGTTTCCAAAAGGTTATGCTGTCATCATATTTACTTTATTTGCAGTTTGCTGTGTTGTTTTGTTTTGTTTTGCATGATGTGTACTTGTTTGTCTCGTGATGACATTGCAATGATCAAACATGTTGATTTGGATCAACAGAACAGTTCTACTCATAAATGAACAATGTTCATAAAACTACAGTCTCACACCCTCCTTCATTCAGACGTTCAGAGCTTTTATCCCGCATTCGTGCGGCTCATCTATGTTTTGTTATTACTGGCATTTTGCACATGGATTCACAATGTTGAGGGTCAGTGAGTTCACGATTATGATGGTCTGGTGAATTAGAAACCAGCAGTCATCTGTGACCGCTAGGTGGCAGGACAAGTTCAGAGATCCTAATGTTTCCACTGTATTAGCCTCGACACCAGAGAGAGAGAGACAGAGAGAGAGAGAGGGAGAGAGAGAGAGAGAGAGAGAGAGACTTCTGCAAATAATCAGTTAAAAATCTGGAGTCTGAGGATTCCTCTTATGCATGAATTTGTGATAAACAACAACAAAAACGCAGCTAGAGTGGG
>CAAKHG010045150.1:82908-106505 GCA_901007715.1 Dactylopterus volitans
CTCAATCCATCTCTTTTTGTCCCTTGCCTTCTTTGCTCCTCATCTTCTTTGCCCATGAAGATTCTTAATTCCCTTGGCTGTGTGTGCGTGTGCGTGTGCGTGCGTGTGTGTGTGTAAGACAGAGAGAGATAGGGAGAGAGAGAGAGAGAGAGAGAGAGACTTCTGCAAATAATCAGTTAAAAATCTGGAGTCTGAGGATTCCTCTTATGCATGAATTTGTGATAAACAACAACAAAAACGCAGCTAGAGTGGGAGGCTGTGAAGGTGGTCCCATCTTTTCACATGCTGTGTTGGACCCAGTCATGACAGCGTCCCAACAACAGGCAGAGCCACAACACTCGTGCTTTAAACCGCTGCCCCTCTCTCACTTACATTCACCCTTCTCCTCCGGATTATTGCTCTTTTGGATGCTGGAGACGGCCGTGGAAGACTGAAGGAAGAATTTGCAAGGATTATCTCTGCACATTATTTTATTTTTTTGACTCCTTTTCGAAGGTGGTCAGATTCACCGCCTCACCTGCGCGAGGGTACCTTCAGATGGAATTATGTCTTTGCGCTGGAGTAGAAGCTCTTGGTTTCAAGTAGTGTTTGGTGCCGCGCTGGTTGTTCTAACTCTCTGTAACGCTGGACCCAGCCAGGACAGGAGGGCTGCAGGCTCGTCCTCATGCTTTGGAGGCTTCGATCTCTACTTTGTCTTAGACAAGTGAGTTCATCATCCCACTCACACATGCACGCCTGTGTGACTCCTGTCATGCTTACACACAAACTCTCGCTAAGCGAAAGCAGTCCACATTCATGGTTTTTTTTTCTATATGTGGTTAAATAGTAATGCTTTTTTTAACAAAAAATGCAAAGCATATGCCGGGTCAACTTGAATCGGCGAGTGCATGAAGGATGTATAGATTAAACATATAACATTGCTGTTTTTCATCCCTGCGCGTGAAATCTGACAAAAGTCATGATGTCAGCAGATATGCTGTTGTTGTCATCATTTTCCCTTGGTGTCATGTCATGCAGGAAAATGGATGGATGCACTGATGACGCAATTCCGTCATAGGCCGCTATCCACATTTCAGCACGGCATTTGTCTGCAGATGGGAATGATTAGTGGCGCATTAGGTGATCTGTCCTCCGACATTCAGCTGCGGGCTGCGCAGACTAAGACCGGCACGTCGTTGTGTTCATCCCGATAAACACAACATAAATGTCCTGCGTTGTTTTACCCATCCATCTTCCCCAGGTCGCACCGTAATCTGTGTATCTCAAGTGGGACACAGGATGTTTGGGCTCCCTGAAACACACTTCCAGCCTCCACGGTGCCCGTGTTTATCTGACCCGGTTTCACTGGTTTCTGCTGTATTTGCTTCCAGCCGTGCCCGCGCCGGTGCCCGATCAAAGTCGCCGGGTCAGGACGCGCTAACCGAGCGGAACAATATCACTCAAGTGAGGCGTGACACGTCTAATTTTGAATTTCTGTGGCTTCCCGGAGGGCACACTCGATTTAGCTGCCAGTAAACCTTTAATTCCCACACACTACGAATTTAGCTAAACATGAAGCGAGTAATCTAATCAAGACGGACAAGTCAACGGAAACAGTTTGGAGCCTCCTAAAACATGCTTTTCTCAAGGAGGGAACCTGACAGACTGTTGTCAAATACTGTATGCATGCAGTTCCCGTGTGACCGACATCTATGCTAACCCTGGCAGTCGCCTCCAGAGCGTAACAGACCCCTTACATTACCACATCTGTGGTTTGCAGAGGTAGGGCCCCCTTCCCACCCCCCGCGCCCCTCCACAAGCTGCAAAGTCTGCCAACTAGGTCAACAACAAAATCGTCATTCCACTTTGTCCACCACATCAAGGTGAGACTCTGGGCTCGGAGTCTCCCCTCGCCGCAGAGACGTTGATGTGTTGTCCAGTCGTCCGCGCCGGTGCCAACTTCAGGCGCACGCCGCTGTTTCCTCTGAGGGCCAATTAGGCGACTGCGTGCAAAGAAAAAGTGTGTAACCGTTTCGGGGTGATCTATGTTCTAACGGCACAGATTTGTATTACATGTGTGCCTCGACCTCATTTGTCACCGGGCGTCAGTTTGCCGCGTCAGCCGCGTCCTTTTTTACTTGACTGTCCGTCTTCCCCGCCCGGCTGGAGGGTTGCCTCTCAGCCCCCCGAGCGCCGATGTCCTCCACCTGCCCCCACCGCTCTCCCGCCGTATCTGCCCCATCTTCTCTTCTGTTGTCTCCGCGCAGCCTTTCCCTCATTGGGTCCAGATGTTCTCGCGTTACAGCCCCGTTGGCTCGGCAGTTTGTGCTGGGACTTGTGTCATGGCAACAAGGGGAAAAATAGGTGTTTTGGTGCCGTGTTTTTCTCGCGTTATGAAAGCTCAGTTTAAATGAAAATAAGCAGCAACACCCGCGCAGGGGAAACACGCGGGCTCAAAAAACCCCAAAAAAAACCGCTCTCTGTCAGCCAAATCAAAGGTTCCGACTGCATCTTGACATGCACAGACAGTGGGATTAGCCTCACTCATAAGCCTCCTTTTCTCTAAATCTATAATGTCCTCGTCTTTAGTTCCAAACTTGTTCCTTGGTTCCTTGGAATGCAAGGCGATCCCCGCTGACCTAGTTGAGATCACAGTTGCATGTAAGCTCAAGAGCGAAGGTTCATTTATCTGACTCCAATCACGCCACTTTAATTGCGCGGCGCATTATAAAGATGTTAGCAGTAATGTGAGCAGGGCGACATTATGACAACACCTCTGAGTGAACCAGCGGTGCAGCCCAAAGCCTTTAATAATTGCCACTCAGAGGCAGCCTGTTTTTAATTTGAACAGTGCTCAATTAAGAACTACTACTACTGTTTAGATGTACTTAAGAGAAGAAAGAGTACATTCTTACATTGATTTGACTCTCTTTTTTTGTTTTTTTTTGTTTTTAGATCTGGCAGCGTGCAGAATCACTGGACTGAAATCTACCACTTTGTTGAGCATCTAGCTCATAAATTTATCAGGTAAAACAAACTGAACCGTATAAGTCTGGAAAAACTTTTGTTATGTTTTTTTTTTTTTTTTTTTTTACGAATCTAATGGTGCATTTTTCTTGTCTCTGTTGTTTTAGTCCACAGTTGCGGATGTCTTTTATTGTGTTCTCCACTGAGGGAAGGATTTTAATGGGCCTGACAGAAGACAGGTGGGTTCAGATCTGTTTCAGAAGTTTTTTAATCGCTAACTTTGTCATCGTCCGGCTGAAAAACTATGAGCATGATATGCGATTTAGGTATGGTCACACACCACTATAATCCCCCTGCCATTTTTCTGATCAAGAAGAGATTCCAGACAGATACTTTCCACTGCTATGATCTCTTAGTAGTGATAACTGTTCATAACAACTTCTTCATCGTATGTTTTTGGCACATTGTGGGCTGCGATGTCGGATCCTTCCTGTCACAAAGCCCCCCCCCTTTTTTTTTTTTTTTTTGCTGTTTCACCCGCTTCTCTCAAATCTTAATGACTCAAGGGCTCATTTCCTGTCTATCTGCGTGAGCTTCTCAGGCCAACACACAAAACGCTGTTTTCAATTCATTCATCTGTAACACATTGCTGGTATTTCCTGCAAAGAATGGCTTCATGGCAACCATTATCCCGTTACCACGCCCAGTAGGGTCTGCTTAGAGACGAAAGCATGTCCACAAATGAGGCAGACGGAATCAGCTGTGCACGTTATCAACGGCTTTTGTGTGTTTGCTCAGGGAGCGCATTCGCAAAGGCCTGGAGGAGCTCGAGAAGGTTCGCCCGGGGGGAGACACCTTCATGCACGAGGGCATCCTGAGGGTGAGATGCTCGTCCAACTGGCATCCACGATCTCTAACTCTGGACCCAGTACAAACGCGACACAGCCCAGTGAACTAAATAGCTGTTGTGTTAGTGGAGGGAGGAGCCGCTTTATTCACTGCATACTACCAGATCATCCACGCCTTCAATCCCGCTTGTCTTTTTCTATTTTTTTTCCTTTTTTTTTTTTTTTTTTTACAGGCCAGTGAGCAGATATATTACGGAAACACCGAAGGTGTGTATGACTTTCCTCCTGTTGTATGGCAGCTTTATTGCTAACTAAAATTAACCTGAAATTAGGTGCTAAGTGAGAGAAAAGTCAAGAGGCAGTCCAGAGGATTCCGCAGACGTTTATAATACCAGCTAACTGCATCCGTGCTTTGGGAAACAACAACAACAACAATAAATCAACACAAACAGTGGTCAGAGGATGCCACTGTGTTTAATTCTGTTGATGTGTTGGTGCAGAGAGTACCAGCACTACTGTAACATTATCTAAAGGGGGTAAAAAAAAAAAAAAGGATTTTTGGGAGATGAAGAGAACCATTCACGAGAAGAAAAGCTTATTGACTGATTTGACATCCTCCATGCTTCTGGCTGATCTCATCACTGTCCGTAAGCCTCCAGATCTGGACCCACAGCAGTGGTGTGTTAAAGTGCAGTTGCTAACTTTTAGCAGTTGCACTGACTAGCTGCAGAGATCTCACCTCTCTTTTTCTTTTTCTTTTTTCACCGCCTCCGTCAACGTACTGAGAAATTCCAGGCTAGCTTCTAGCACCGCGAAGTGTTTTGCGCTGCTAGTGGCGATCCAGGCCGCTAAGCTCAGATACACACTGCAGGAACAGGTGTTCAGAGTGCAAAGAAGGAAACAAAAGGCCCACCATTCTCCCTATTTCAAGTCAATGTCCCATTCCAGAATTATTATTTCTAGGTAAAACTGCTCCTTGCAGCTGCATTAATTTGAAGGAAAAAAAAAGTTTTATGATTCAATTTAATCCAAACTTGTGTCTCCACCCTCTCCAGTAGCTTTTTCGGTAGCTTGGAGCACAAAGTGCTGTTTTTCTAAGGCCTCCTAAAAGTTCAAGAAAACACTTTGGGTTACAACCCAATTTAAAATCAATACTTCTATGTATGTATGATTTATTGAATTCATGATTTGTAGGTATTAGGGACAAACAAGGGGGGTGAAGGTTCATCTAAGGGGTCCCAAAATGATGAGAACATTTGTAAAAAAAAAAAAAGGAATGATAAGTCATTTCCGCCATATGAATCTATTTATACTTTTGGATGGTGTGACAGCTTGAGGCTTCTGAAAAAAATCTTCACATTTAATGATCTGTTGAGGGGCAACATGTTCTTTGCTCACATGACCTCAGTTCACAGTTTGTGAAGGATCACACACACACCAAAAACACTGGGTTTTGATTTGAGCCTTGACCCGGAATCACCTCTGTGACAGCTCAGATAAAGTGTTTATTTCTGAGGCGTTTCATCGCCGTTCCACTGAAATATCTCTTGTATCACCACAACATCATTATGTGGTTATTTGCGGTAGATGAGAGAATAAGATATGACCAAATGTCCTCTGCAGGTTACCGGACTGCCAGCGTTATCATAGCTCTGACAGATGGAGAGCTGCACGAGGATCTTTTCTACTACGCCGAGAGAGAGGTGAGACAGATGGAGGTTAAATGGGTCACAGATTGTAACCAGGTGAAGTGTGTGTGTGTGTGCGCGTCTGTGCGCATGATGGACCACATCAAACGCCGCGACCCTATACATCACCACTTTGATCCTCTTACTTTAGCGAGGTGAGAGCTTCTGTCAGATTTATATGCCAGAGCCTCGGTGCATCTGCACCGGGCAGAGCAGGTGAAGAAGACGCGTGAGCTTCGCCTTCCCTCAGACGCGCATGGATCAGCCATTACATTATGACCACTGCATCTTTACCGTGGAGCGCAACGCAGCAGCAGCAGGAGCTCCATGCTGAATTTCGACTGAATCTGTTTGGCAGAGGTGTTGACATAATTCCATGACAGCTATTGGGACTGGGTTATGCTGAGAGGTGTGCCTAATATTTCGGGTATCCCACTAATATGCATTGCGGTGACAAAATATTATGGACACCTCTCGGCATGCATGTTAAAATGTCAACATAAAACTCCTCCTGAAGGGAGAATTTACTGTAGGAAGGCTGCATTATATTCTATAGTAAACATGGTCATATTGTTATGGCTGATCGACGTTATGTCGACAGCAGCGCAGGCGCGGGTCACCCGTCACCAGTAGCCTGAGAAGCAGTTGTGAGAGGTCTTAGCTTACCATGAACTGTCAGCTCCAGAATCCACTGATGTTATTTCTGGGTCATGAAGACTTTGCGTGTTATGTTTGGTATCTGTCTGACATTCGTGTTGTTGATACGATTCAACAGCAACACGGCGTTGCGCAACTTCCTGTAAAAGTCAGTCAGAGACCAGAAAAACACAAGGCCATGTGACCGTGTTGTGGATGATGTTGTAAAAAGGCAGAGACGTAATTGAACCCAGGTGTTGAGCTTCTTCCTGTTTTTGCTGTGATTCTGCGCATACCTGACAGGCCAATCGCTCCCGAAGCCTGGGTGCCTCGGTTTACTGCGTGGGGGTGAAGGACTTCAATGAGACACAGGTGTGTGTTTTTCACCTTAAGGTTTGATGCTTCACCTTAATATCGCCAGACGTCTAAGTTTCACAGAGAGAAACAGTTTATAGCTATTTTATGATAAGTTCAGCGCTATGTAAATCAATTTTGAGAGGAGGGAAACTTCGTTCCTGAGTTGCTATAAGAATGCTTTGCGCTCCATTGAAGCACCATTCATGATATACTTCTCTCATAAATCAGGCAGAACTAACACAGCCAATTAACGGCCAAGCTGCCAACTCTTCTCCTGGACAAATGAAATATGATCTTGTCCACAATGACGATGAATATAAAATATTTCTTTAACTATTTAAACAGCAGTTTCGTCGCTGCAAAATGACTGAGGAAGTTTGTTTTATATGAAAAAATAGCTTGTCAATGACACTGTCTCCTTAATGGAAGGTAATTAAATAAAGTAATTTTATTAATTGTGATTCCATGAATCATATTGGTTTTGGTATGACTAAGACACTGACTAAATAAGACAGCGCAAACCTGTGTTAACTTACTGAACGCTCCCTCTTCAGCTGGCGAAGATTGCAGACAGTAAGGACCATGTCTTCCCGGTAAATGATGGATTCGCGGCCTTGCAGGGGGTCATCGATTCTGTGAGTATTTTTGTCCACACACACACACGCACGCACGCACGCACGCACGCACGCACGCACGTACGCACGCACGCACGCACACACACACACACACACACACTCAACCGGCACTCGGGCTGAAAATCGGCGACGCAACGTGATCGAAATGTTTTGAAGATTATTTGGCAGAGAGGTACGCTGCAAATCATCTTGCATTGATGAAATTCATATAATCTCTGTTATCAGAGTCAACACACTGATCAAACAGTGCACAGGAAGCGAGACAGGTTCAAAGGGCTATAACTTTTTCCATACATGGAACTTGGCCAGGGACGGAATTCCTGAAAAACCTGAAAGAACTGTAACTTTCCTGCTTTTGATCCGTTTCGCCAGACCGGCTTTTGTCTGGCCAGCCGGGGATCAAAGCCTCTGCTGGATCTCTTAAGAACTCGGAGGTGTCAGTTATATTTTTTATATGTGTTCAATAAAATGAAATCCAGTTTTTCATGGGGGTGGGGTGTTGTCACCGAAATACGAGGTTTGCCGAGAAGAGGCGAAGGTCAGGCAGGTGACAGTCATCTGGAGCAGATTAACAGCAAACTAAAAAGCCATCGCTTCCGTCTCACACGGGTCATGAATCAGTCTCCGTCGTCTTCCACGGAGACCTGGCATTAACGCGCGAGCCGGGTGATCCCACCGCAAGCAGGACGGCTCGGAGCTCATAAAAGTCATGGCCTTGGCCGAATTTGGCCACGGGATGAGAAAAGGCAAGATTCGCGCAAGAGGCGGACGCGGGCCCTGTGAGGATAAGGTGGAAAGCAGCAAATTGCTTTACAAGACAGAAAGCATGATATTTTCTGCTCATTTCCTCAGATCCTGAAGAAATCCTGCATCGAGATTCTGGCAGCAGAGCCCTCCAGCATCTGCGCGGGAGGTAAGGCCAGGAAGATTTACCTTTAGCATCACGTACATGGACATTAGCACTGAAGCACAGATGGAATTTTGAAGTTTTAATTCGTGTCTCTCCTCGCGCCGCCCAGAGTCCTTCCAGGTGGTGGTGAGGGGGAACGGATTCCTCCACGCACGAAACGTTGACAAGGTCCTGTGCAGCTTTCGCATCAACGACACTGTGACCAAGAGTGAGTGAAACATCACCGGACTTCACTTGAGATACCCAAACTGATGTCACTTCATTTACAATACAATTAGCCAGATATGCAGCGTTATATATATGTCCTCATAAATCGATGAAACTGTCTGTTCGCGCCCTGCAAATTCAAACTTTTCAAAGTTTCAGGGAAAATTGGCCCAGCAGTTATTGCGTAATGATGCGGCAAAAAAAAAACAGGTAATAGGAAGTGTATGTAGAGAACACCAAGGTCCATGTTGTATTTTTAAAAGAAATAATGAAAATATCCAGATCTGATCGGGTTCATCCCTTGTTCATGCTGCAGCTCTTCACCGAGTTTGATGGAAATTGCCCGGTGGTTTTTGCTTAATCTCACTGGCAGACAGGCGCTTGGAACACGCAGGCCTCCACCAACACCACTGTTTAAGCAAGCAGTTTTTAGCCGCGTTACACAGACCTGCCCCCAAAATATCTGCCTTGGCTCCCGCAGCATCCCAAGTTTGGCCTGGTAGTAGTTGACTTAATCCTGCTAACAAACAAACAAAACCAGCAATACATGGGGGAAAAACACACCACCTCCTTGGCAGGGGTAATAAAGAAGTGAGTGTGTAGCAGTAATCCAAATTACATGAATCTTTGCTTCCCCAAAGTCTGTGCCCTCTGTGATCAGACAGATGTCATGCTGGGGTTACTGGTATAAAGGCATTTTGTTTTATACGAAAGATTGTGTGATTTTACAGCCTGGAAAGGGAGAGAAGAAACAACGCCACACATGAGAGGGACAGAATAGAGACTGCATTAAGGATACAAACGGTTTCCCCTTCAGTCTTTAGAAGTGGCTAAAAGTAACAGAGGGTTGAACCACTTCCTACTGTGCCACAGCAGCCGCAGGAGGTCCTGGTCCAACTACAAAGCCACACATTCACCAGCGTCGGACACTAACATAATATCTGCTCCTTTGAAACAAAGGTGGCGAGCAGATGTGCTGCCTTTTTCAGCATGCTAGCGGCATGCATGCTAGCGGCGTGGCTCCGTGGATGGCGGGGCTCACTTCGCTGCTCCGTCACCTTGGCCCATATTCCAGCGACTGCGTGATGGATTGCAACTTATTTGTGATGAATCCATTGACTTACCGCTTGCGTCGCCCTGAACCTGACCTTTACTGTATTTTAATATTTCAATATCTGTCAGTACGGCAGCTATAACTGAAAAAATGTATTCGGTTCCATTGAGCGTGTCTCAGCGATTTCAGCGATACACAATACCAGGGCCTGTCCCGTCTAAATGCAATAGGGCCATAATGAGTTATAAATTACACTTCTTAGTAACATGTTGATTCATGTTCCCTAAGGATGAATTCTGATCCCCGTGTTGATCCCCTTGCATTTCCTCTGGCACCGTCATCTGGGCAACTTTTCAGCCCCTTTTTCACAGCAGCCATTTTGACAAGAAATAGCAGGGAAACACAGGTTTCATCAATCACACTGTTTCCGGCTCTATACTTGAATAAATCAGAATCCATCATCGATTAGCAAGACCTGTGTTGCCCTACTATTTCATGTCAAATTGGCTGCTGTGGAAAAGGCAGTGCTAATCGCTAACACCAGCACGCTACACACAATCGCCAAAGGCGCTGATCATGGCTAATACACACAGCATCTTATAACGTTGCAGCACTGCAAACACGTTAGCATGCCGATAGCCTCGTTTAAATGTAACTGTGCATCTTTCTCCATCAACTGCAGTCCGTACTATCACTGTATTACACTTATATAATTGGACTAATTTCTTGACCAGGGCCATCTGTTTTTATATTTATGATGACTAGCAATTGTCAGTCTTAAAAAAAAAGAAAAAAAAAAGCAAAAACCTCACTCATGTATATAACATAGCTCACATGGTAAATGTTGTCTTCACTGGCCATCAACATTCAGCTGCAGCACATCACAGTCAAATCAGATTACTAAAAAAAAAAAAATTCTATTTCATTTCATTCTATTTCTATTTCATGTTACAGCATCCTGCAGACAGACCCATGCAGCTTGTGTTTCGGTCGTGTTTTGGGCATGAGGGAAACAATTTGAGCAAAATGTTGTCCTTG
Source organism: Dactylopterus volitans (assembly GCA_901007715.1). Classification (NCBI taxonomy): domain Eukaryota; kingdom Metazoa; phylum Chordata; class Actinopteri; order Syngnathiformes; family Dactylopteridae; genus Dactylopterus; species Dactylopterus volitans. The sequence continues at coordinate 93,228 of CAAKHG010045150.1, forward strand.
CCTCCAGGTTCAGTCACTTCTGTTTACATACAATTCCCTAATCCTTGTTTACTCTAAATCAGGGGTAAACGTCCAGTGAATGTACTGTAGCCATGACTAGATAGATGATTTCTGCAAGGAGTACCCTTTCTCTCCTGATACATCTTTACCTCAGTGACGTTTACACTCGGCCCTCAGACTTTGCAAGTATGGCGCCACGATAGAAAGGAAAGCAGCAATATGTAACGACATGTGTTGAACAGATGAAATCGATGTTTAGCTAGTTGCGTCCAGGAAAAAGTAGCAGCAAATACATTCAGGCGCGCTGAGATTTGGCAGGTCGGATGACGCGCGACCGTGTGAATGACGCTGAGCTCACGCGAACATATGGTCGCCAACCCTAGAGCCTTGGTACGAAACTCAGCTAGCTGCATCCGCTGTTTCTTGCCCCCGCGCTCGGCTGAGCTAAACTGCGTTCCAGCACAACGTGCTGATATAAGAAAGGCACACCCCACCACCTCGAAGATCTGAGGCCGTAATTCCAATGAATTTACCAGATAAGCTCTTATCTGCACTATACAATGAATCCTGACCTGTCACTAAGCTTGGGGAGTAAACATCCCAATAAAGTATCGTGACAGGGACTCATTCAGGATGTTTTTCGACATCTTCACAGAACTCTGCCGGCTACAGGGAACCAGTCCCCATTAGTGTTATTCAGAAGTCTCCCAGTCACTTGCTGTAATAGCGTGGACGGTTTCGGAGTATCAGGTGGGCGCAGGGCTGAACTCGGAGTGGAATCATATCTGGCCCGGTTTGTATTGACACTGAGCTGTTTTTGGCAGCGCTGATCCCTCTTCCCCTCATCGGCGTTGCAAGAAAGGAGCAGCCGTGACCCATGCAGCTCGTGTTTTGGTTTCCTCAGTTCTGGGGTATGCTCTCCCTCTGCCAGGATAAACAGACAGGCTTGGGCGATGATGCTTGTTGGCGCTACTCTCCTAAAAGCCAGCTGGACAAGGAGAAGACCTAGATTTGCCTCAGAAACAAAAGCTGTGGAGAAATGGTTTGGTTTTGCGGCGAGGCAGACGTCCTCAGAGAACACACAACAGAGCGCTCGCCCCGAAGAAACCCTCTTCTCCGTTTAAAAAAATCGAGTTACAGTGAAAGATGTGACTTCATTTCATTCCTGTAAACATGCGAATGTTGTTTTTTTTATTGTTTTTTTTAACCTCTCTCGTTGCCCAACACCCATCCAGTTCAAGAGAACCCTCGTCATGTTCATGGGTGGCTAAATTAATTTCAACCACATTAAAATAAAGACAGGTGATTGAAGTCGTGATTTGGCGGCATCCAAGTGGGAAAACCCTCCCTTTGTGTGTCAGAGAATGACTCGCTGTTACCACAGGGCAGGACTGGAATGTTTGGCATAAGCATTCATTGTTTTTCATGACCTTCTTCATCCCCAGTGGTGAAGCCATTGATTGTGGAAGATACATATCTTCTCTGCCCTGCACCGGTGCTTCAAGATGAGGGAATGTAAGTCCGGCAATTTACTTGACTACATGTGAGGTTTCAAATGACCCCCCCCCACCTGCTCTGTTTTGCTTGAGGCGTCTTTGCCCTTTCTTTTTCCAGGGCAGCAAACCTATATGTCAGCATGAACGAAGGTCTGAGCTTCATCTCCAGTTCAGTCACTATCACCACCGTGAGCTGTGTGAGTATGACGCGGCGCCGCGGCGTTTGGACTCGCACACATAGGAACAAGTAAACCCCGGCCAAACGGTGTCACACAAGTTTGTCCAAGTGATGGACGCCCAGCTTCGTAAAGCACTTCACAGTGAGCTGAGCGTCCAAGTGCTCCAAGTATTGATTCCGCGGAAGAACAAGATTGGGACAAAAGGGGCTTCTTTCCCGCGAAAGCCGTCAGCCCATAGCCGGGGTTTACAGCTATTTGGCGTTTTATGTCTGCAGACGGTCTGTGTTTACATGTCTGCCTCTGTCACAGTCTGATGGGACCATCCTGGCCATCGCCCTGCTCATCCTGATGCTGCTCCTCATCCTGGCTCTCCTGTGGTGGTTCTGGCCTCTCTGCTGCACCGTGGTGAGCTGTCTGAGGCCCTAATGCGCCGATATCTCGCGCAGATGTCGAGCTGCACATAGACATTTGGTGTTTTCCTCTCAAATTACAGATGACTTCAAACTCTTTTGGAATGCGGTGATATTGCTTGTGGACAAAAGGCGGAGAAATGTCTTTTCCAGGTCTGCCTTGTCTGGCTCACGGCCCCCCTAAGGCATCTTAGGGGGGGCCGTATTAACCCACACAGCAATCCCATGGCCAAAAGCTCTGGGTGCATGAGTCAATAAGGGGCATATTACCCTTTTAGATCCCCACAGCTAAACGTAGTCCACATCCAGAAAAGGTCAAGGCCGCCGAATAAGCGTGTGTTTAAGTAATTATGCTGCTGTTTAGATAATTTGTGTTTGCAGAGGTCACAGCAGGAGACCTTTAAGTCTCACCTCTCACTACTCCCATTGCATTTTCACTGCAAGACCCGAAGCAGAGAGACGTATTTTACTCTGCTATCAGCAACAAGACTGAATCATTTGAATTTCCAGCCGGGGGAGTGGAAACAATAACTCTAAATAACCCGAATGTTTTGGATTGATATTGTTGTTACTATGAGATTGGTGGAGGAAATATAACCCAGCTGCTCGGGATAGAGTGGAAAAAAAAAGAAAAAAGAAGAGGAAGTGTGCATATGACAACATATCTGGGCCAATATTTAGACAATATCGCAGCAAACTCTCTCCTTACATTCAAAATATGCATTTACGTTCTTAAAAGGAAGAGCACGGCGTCTCTTTAGAAAACCCACCCCAAAGTTTCCAGTGCTGGAAACCGAGAAGCTGGAGACTGCCAGAGAAAGATGTCAGCTTTTACAACATGGCTGTCCCTCCTTTTACTTTTTCTGTTCTCATCCATTTCATTGCCGCTGGAATCTCCACGGCGCTGTTTGGGAAAGCGATGCCGGGTTACCATGGGGAATCGCTTCTGCTCCAGGGTTTGGAAATGCATGGAGGAAAATCACAAATAAGAATCAGAATTAATTTGCCAAATGCGTTTAATGTAGAAGGGACTGTCTTTATTTACACTGGTCCGCAGAGCCCACACTGGCAGCCCGCGTGCAGAGGCACAGAGCGGCAAAGATGACCAGGACCCAAGAGGGGTACGAGGGGCGAGCGCCAGACATAGACTAAACTGTACAATGCTTAAAAACACATTTTTTTTCTATGCGCACTCGTTGCTATGTGGCAGCTGTGGGTAGCAGCTCCTCGCTGGGACCAGATATGAGAATATATAAGCAAAACCTGGAACAGCGGAAAGCACGAAAACTCGAAATTTACACTGATATCGTTGCTCCACGTAATGTTAAAAAAAAAAAAAGAAAGAATAAATACAGTATTAAGAGCCCTCTATTTTTCCCTTCTTCCAATCAACAAAAAAAAAAAAAAATCTGGACGGCAGATATCTAGGTCAGCGCTTTTCAACATGAAAAAAAACAACAATTCCAGCCGTGTGTTGTTGTGTAACCAGCTTGTTGCACAAGAAGGGCACATTGCTGTGACATGCAGGTTGTATAAAAATGCACTTCGCTAGAAGTGTTTAGGACTTTTTTCTCAACAACACTCTTGTCTCATTAAAGGTTTTTTTTTTCTTTTTTTTTTTTTTTTTTTTTCTTCCGTCCAACAGATCATCCATGAACCGCCGCCGCCGACTGTGGAGGAGAGTTCGGTAGGAGCTGCGTCATTTCCAACTTCTAATAAGTCAAAAAAAAAATAAAAATAAATAACAGTAATGAGCTGTTTATACGATTCAGACAGTTGCCACTTTTTATGTCGGTTTACTGTAACATGCCCGGCGAGGACGCCGTCATCCACGCCACGGCACGCCACGGATGTCTGATTGAACTCTTTTTCTTAGCAATTCGTCAAACGTGCTCTGAGTTTGAGCGACTTGGTGATATGAATTCTTTTTTTTTTCTTTTTTCTTTTCAAATAGTCTTCCCCTTGAGCACAGTGGAATGCTTTTGGTTATGATGTGAAGTAAAGCCCACGATTGTTTCCCATGAAGATCATGATTCCTTGCGCAAAAAACACCGAGGTCCCATATTGCATTCATTGACGCCGCTTTTCACTGGAAATCATATGCAATAGAAAAACTTATTCCTAAAACTTGGAATCTAATGAGTACCATGGCCTCAAAACCAGCCTTCATTGTTCATTATAACTTTCTCCACTTTACATTCTGGTAGATTATGAGTCAGATGGGGCGTATTAAAGAGTTGAAACATCACAAGATTGGCCGTCGGGCTTTGTAATTTTGTTTGATCTGACAACAAGCACAAGGGGAACAAAAATTGAGAGGGCGGACAGAAAAAGTCCAGCAGACACGACGCTTGGTGACCGAGTGAGGTTGTTTGCACTGGCTTGTTTATGTGTTCGAAGGCTATCGCGCAGAAATGAATGTGGCTTTTTCACCATGCCCGCGCCGCCGTCGGCTTATTTTCGTCCGCTAAATGGCTCATTTGAAATTTCCCCTGCAGGATGATGAAGATTTAGACACCCCGAAAAAGAAATGGCCAACCGTGGACGCCTCCTACTACGGAGGACGAGGAGTTGGGGGAATCAAAAGGATGGAGGTGAGGTGCAGTGGAAAAAAGGCATCCATCACGCTAATAACTACCGATGGAATTAGTTTGCAGCACGAAATTGGAGCGTTGCAATGAACACCCAATGAACTTCCATTGAAGTGCGCAAGACGCGATACACACGAGAACTAAACTCAGTCCCTGCGCGGCGCGTGATAGATTTGAACGTCCGACCCTTGCATTGTTTAGCACAATATGCATCTTCAAGGAGACATAACAACTTAGGTGGACGTGCGAAAGCGCTTCATCGCCAGGGCTTCTGAAAACACCGCGTACAGTCGAGGTCGTCTCGCTTCGGCGCGAGGCCACAACACCTTGATAAGGTTCACCTCGTCTGCACGTGAACTCCGGACCGTCTCTCCTCGCACGGTGCGGAACTGTAAACAGCAGCGTCTGATTTTTTTTTGTTTTTCTTATCTTTTTTCTTATCTTTTTTTAGGTTCGCTGGGGTGAGAAAGGCTCTACGGAAGAAGGAGCAAAACTGGAAAAGGCCAAGAATGCCAAAGTGAAGATGCCCGAGCAGGAGTACGAGCTGACCCCGCCCAGGGTTCTCAACAATGGCATGCACAAACCCCCGGGGCCGCGCAAGTGGTACTCGCCCATCCAGGTACCAGAAACAGCAGCAAGGGGCAAACTGTCTGGGGAATGTTGATAACTTGACATGGCTAATGTACGGGGTAAAGAGCTTGCTCTTTTCATTATTTAAAAAAAAGTGATATTACTGCATTTGTGAGCTATTCGGCAAAGAAATATTAGCATGGCTCGGCCGGCATTTCATTTCAAAAAAAAAAAAAAGAAAAAAGGAAAAGAAAGAAAAAAAGACAACTCTCATGACTCTTTTGCACTTTGCTGAGACAGGCTTTTTTTCTCAGCTGTTGGCATGCGCACCGCATCAAGTACATCTGTTACGAATTCCGGCGTATTAATCCGGTTAAGGGATACGCGGGCCAGGCAATAACTTTATTAAAATGTTGAAGTGAAAGTGGCACGAGACGTGTTAAGGTAACGCGCGCTTAGGTGACCGGCGCGGCCGCCGCTTCCGCCAGGGGGGCCAGCATGGGGTTAAAGGTAGTGAAGCCGTCCCAGTCAGTGGGGGATTGCTAATAGAAACCAGACTCCTGTTGGACTGACCTCCGGGGAGCTGCGCTGCTCAGCCAGCAGTTTTGTGAGGAAAAACAGCTGCATTTCAGCCGCTATCCTTAAACTATTTGCTGCTTTTAAAGTGAATGGAGAGGCGGTTCACAATGAGAACATGTGAGTCTGTCGCGAGCCTGAGATGGCGACGGGAGTTTGAGCAGCGTCGGCCGTTTGGCTGCGGTGCTGAGGACGGCTTGAGGGGGGGTCAATGAGGTCACCTGTTTGGGAAAAGAGGAAGCATGCCTCAGAAACTAGATATGGAAAAAAAAAATTTAATCAATCGCAACTGTTGAGTCGCAATTTATTAGAATTTAAAGGGGTAATAAAACAATTTTCCGCAAATTCAAAAAAAAAAAAAAGTCTACTCCTATATATTGTTGTTGAAATGTTTACAGCAAATGTTTACAGCAATGCTTAAACCCAGAGAAATACATAATTTCATCATTAAGTTATGGTGCTGTTCATTTGGTCTCCCCCGTCAGTGGCTCCGTTCAACCTCTTAAGCATCATCCGCGCATTTTATTTATTGATTACGTGCCATTTTACAACACAGTAATCCAGAAGCGTGTAAGTAATCTATGGATATGACATTTATTAACGCTCTGCACAATGAGATTAGCATGTGTGGCTCACACCAGCCCCCGAGCACGCTGATGGGAATTATCGTGACCATAGATGGCAGTGTTGGACGACCACATGATCAAAGTAGCTGTTAGAGCAGCTGTTTGCAAAAACACCAAAATATAATTTTAGACTATTTTATGCGAATGAATGTCTACACAGAGTGACATGAACAAATCTCAGATTTGACGGCAATTGCTTTTTAACACTGAATTACAACCACTCCCATGATCCCGCGCCTCCTCAGGATGACGCCACGCTACATCTTTTCGATCGTGTGCATTAAAATCACTTTTGAGGGAAATGCTTAGGAAGTTTGGACTTCTTCTCCGTCTCCGCAGAGCAAACTGGACGCATTGTGGGTGCTCATAAGAAAAGGATACGACCGCGTGTCCGTGATGAGGCCTCATCCAGGTGACAAGGTAAGGAAAACACAAAAAGCTGCACGTGTAGGCACGAAATGAGCCTCATCAATCAGCCTGCGACTCGCTGGCTGACACGCAGCGCTGGCGTGGCAGCGGCCCTGGCAGGGACGCGGATTCTTTTATGTCAGAAAAATGGACCAGTTGTGAGCGATGAAGTGTGCACACAGAGGCTCATGGGAAAACTTGTGGCTAGTTGGGAGTTCAGACTGCAGCATCTGGCTGCAGCAGACTGGGATGTAAAGGCGTCTGGTGAAGTCATTATTAAGAGGCAAATGTAAAAGACCAGCTGTAGTGGTGGGGTAGGGGGGAGTGTGTGTGTGTGTGTGGGTGGGGGGGGGGGTGCTCTGACCTCTGCTGTTGGCAGCTAACATGGAGTCTGAGACTGTTGAAAAGTATAATAATCTCTCACCAAGAGATGACAGGAGCAGACAGAAATCCAAAAGTTCTTTAGAAACTTCCTAATTGTCTCGCCAGTTGTACATTTAACGTGTATTTAGCGTAACCACTAATGAAGATTACCTCATTTTGTGATATATTTGAGCAAACAGTCCAGCCTCTGCTTTTAAACACACTTTTATGTACACTTTATATAGCAGGAAGAGCTGTTTTTTTTTTGTTTTTTGTTTTTTAATTGCTTTCACAAGGCTGTGTAGGTGGCACACAGCTGTCCTCATGCTTAAGTCTGAAGAGAAAATATAAGTGAATAGGGACCGTGAGCTGGAGACGCCACCATCTCATTCAACGCGCCAGGATGCAGGTAGAGCGGGAATAGAAGGGGCCCAGTGTCAAAGGTCAAAATGTGATGCATTTAAATGGTACACAATGATTGCGCGGACACGCTCCCGCACCCGTGTAAGACACACATGAGTAAAAGCAATTTCCAAGACTTCACTCTGTAGGTATCGAATAGCTGCAAATTATAGGGTCCACTGTTAAGGACAAGGGACCACAGGGACTAGGAGTGTTACCATTGGCAGGTCATTTCACTTCTCAGCAAGCGAAAAAGTGAAACAAGGATAAATGAACCTGCTAAGATTTCTCAGAATAAGAGGCAAATGTCTAAGGCGTCCGTAGGTCACTGAAATTTAATTTATCTTCAACGAAGTGTTCCTTACGCTCCACAGCGCAGGAGTTTACTTCTATTTTCTCCGTGTTTTATTTTGCATATATTATGTACTGTAGCCTGCGCTAGCTCTGTTTCTGTGTTACTCATTGCACGCAGGCGCTTTTTGCCTCGTGCAACTTATCCTGTTCTATCCCGAGCTGCTATAACCAGTGAATTTTGCCTGTTGTTGGGATCAATAAGGGTTAGGGTTAGGGTTATCTTATGTTCAGTTCATACTTTGGATTTGGACTTTTTGCCTCGTGCTCAAATATTACATCAGCACCGACAAACTGTCGCTGTTTCCCTTTTGATGTTTTGTAGACGTAGTGGCAGAGTATCTCAATATCACGGCTCTTGGTTCTTTTACACAAATAACTTGACCACGGTCACAGTCGAACGTTGTTTATTCAGAAGGTTGACTGCCTTGAGAGCAACCAGCACACCAGCGAGAAGCGAACGCGCGAGTCTTCCACGTTTTAAAGCTTCATTAGTTCAGTGGAAAAAAAAAGCCTCTCTGCAGCATCCTAGTGGATGAAATGCAGTAAACATGCATGTTCTGGTTGCAATTATGAATCTGTTGTCAAAGCCTCGCTTTTATAACTTCCCCTAAATGAATGCAGCGGTGGGAGTAAGAGAACCAGCTGATCCTGCAGGGAGCCTCAAGCGGGGTTCCGCTAACGTGCCATTTACTTCTAAGCCTCTGAAGACCAAATATGTTTTATCAATTTATTTCGTGATTGCAGGTTTGTTTTTTTTTGTTTTTTTTATGCGCGCGCAAGAAATAGAAAAGGCATAGGAAAATGAAAGAAATAAGCTTATGTAAGATAAACAGAATAATCCTGTACTGAGTGATGGTAAAGAAAAAAACCCCAAACAAATAGCTTTAAATAGGGACAACGACGGGCTGCTCTGTGATCAGAACTGGGCTCTTGGAAATATGGGGGACATACAAGGAAATATGAGGGGGAACAATCAAGACACAAATGATGTGTCGCAAACAAAGGCTTGTTTGGCTAACTGAGCTAAAAGGCGGCTAAATGACTGAAAGATGTTTCCACTACTGCTGGGACTGCCATAAAAATCAGATGACACAGAAATTGAATATATATCGTCGAGGGAAAGATACAATACAAAGAAAACCAAAACTGAGATCAGGCTGTTCCAGCAAAAAAAAACCCCAAAACAAACGTCATTAGCAAAATATTGAGTCATTCTGTATTGTTGCCTCTTGCAGGAGGTTGTGTTTACACCCGAGTCTGTTTGTGTAACTGATGGCAGAGTTACGCAAATTTTAAACACTTTTTGTCGCACAATGAGTGATGCATTTCTCTAGCAATGTAAACTGAGGCTTGTTTTTAAAAACAAAACAAAAAAACAAAAAAAAAAACAGCCCAGCGGTCAAAGAGATCAAAAGAACTTGACGCGGATGGTGTGATTTTTTTTTTTTCAGTATTCGTGTAAATGCTGACTGTTTTCGATAGTCGTTTGTCATCCGTCTCTAACATCTGGTCGTCCGCCTCGTTTCAGGGCAGATGCATAAACTTCACCCGCATTAAGGCTCCGCCCCCTCGCTACCCTCTCTACAACCACCACTCATCTCCAATCTACACACCCGCCAGCAGGAATCCTCCTCCGCCTCAGGGCACGCTCCCGCCGACCCCCACCAGCGCTCCGTCGTCACCGTCGTACTCCTCCACCCTCCCACTGCTACCTCCGACGCCCCCCCACGCTTCCCCCAGCCCCTCCCCTCCCATCACCCCGCCTCCATACACGCCACCTCCCAACCGGGCTCTTCCTCCAACCACCCTGCACATACCTGGCCCACCAGCGCTCCCGCCCACCCCGCCGCCGCCACCGGCCTCCCCCACCGGCGCCCTACCTCCTCCGCCGCAGGGACCTCCCCCGGGACGAGCCCCGCCGCCCGCCCGCCCCCCGCCACGCCCCGGCCTCTAGAGCTCCAGCAGCACATGGAGGAGCGTTTTAAGAGAAGGTTTTAAAAGAACGGAAACGACAGTCCCACTGACGATCAGCTGCAAGCGAGGACATACGAGTGAGTGCATGCTCAGCAGGTTGGGGCCTTTCTGCCCTGCGAAGTAGAAAAGTGAGGACTTGTTTTCAGCTATTTGTCTACAGCGACCCTTGTAAACATCTAGCCCGACGGCGCAGTTGTTCCGACGCTTGAATTCCACGGATGTTCCCTTCGCATGAGGTCACACGGACCGGCTCGAAAAAAACCAAACCAAAAAAAACATTTGCCCCCGTCCGGCCTCGTCGCCACCCTCTCCTCGACAACCCGAGCCTGGATAAAGACCCGGCAGAGGGACGACCAAACGATGCCAACGCCAAATGTGCCTGTGTAATGATCCTGTCTTTTTCCAGATAAGAGATAAGCGACACGTATTGCATAATGTTCCACAAGTAGACCTTCGGATGATTTAGCCAAATCTGAAAATCCCTTTTTTTTTTTTGTGTGTGTGTTTATATTCTTGAATGTTGAGCAACTGCATGCGACAATTTTTAAAGCGTTTATTTTGTACATTTTCACCTTTTTTTTTTTTAAATACAACTTAATACATTCTTAATTTGTACTTTTTATTGCCTTCTAGTTGCCGAATTGTAGGCTGCATCGAGTCCTAATGGTGAGGCTATAAAAAGCAGAAGTCGCTCGCAAACAAACATACAATAGATGTTTATTGACACAGACGTGCGGCCCCCGTTTGCGAGCCAGCGTCGGTGTGAGTCACAGCTGGCCTGTTGTGTGCACGTCAGGATAAACAGAGCGGATTGAGACGCTGACCTGAAACTAGCCCCATTTACAGCCTGACTGCGATGGCCGCGGACGCTCAGCGTATCAGGATGTGGCGGAAATGACGTCAGAATCAGGGAAAAGCTTTGCACATGGCCTCGCTCATCCACTCATGGGCCTCAACAGACGCTGGGTTTTATGTAAATAATCTTTTTTTTTTGTTTTGTTGCTATAACCGTGTGTGTTTAGATGTATAGCCTCTGCGTTTGTGTGTGTGTGTGTGAGAGAGAGAGATAGAGAGACCAGGAACAGCACATTGTACCAGTCAGCAATAGCACACTCATCATTAAGTGCTGGAAACGTGCAAAGACAATGATTTATTACAAAAAAAAAAAAAGGCCGCTGCTGTATGTGGCTTGTGACGCACAGTGTAACATCGGATTAAACAGAAGCTGTTGTTTGGGAATGCGCATGAGAGGAATATCTGTCTGTCCTTAGCAATCAGACTGAGTCTCCGCACATAAACATCGTGACGAACCGTGAAGACAGTAAAACTTTCCGCTGATGCAGTCCGCCTGTTTCATTCCAAAAGAGAGTAAACAACTAAAAAAAGAAAAAAAACAACTGTGTCCTACATTTTATTTTCATTTTTTTCTCCTTTTTTCCAACTGAAGCATGTCCGCATCCCCATATTCCCAAACACATGAAGGTACAATCTGGAGCCGCCCGAGTGGCGCCGGCAGCCTCATGCTCCTCCAAACCAGTAGGGTGCAGCGTTCCGCTGGGAAGCCGCGGCGAGAGGCTAAAATGCTAACACATCTGATTCATTGTTACACGTTTCTGCCATTGTTACTTAGCCGTTGCTGAGTATGACGCTGTGGTGCCTTGCAGAGATGGCTTTTCCTTTGTGTCGGATTCTCGCTGCCACACTGACTCAGTCTTCCCGGGAGAGACACACAGAGAGAGAGTTAAGCCGCATGCCATAATTCCAGCATAAGTTTGGATCTGATCGAGCTGTGGCGCCTTCGACGTAAAAGTGACTCACAAATGCCGGGCGATGGGGAGATCGCAAGGAGAACCGCGGCGCCGTGGCAGCAACGCGACTCTCCGTCGCCTCCTGAAGGTGCAACGCGGCGTTGCGAGGCCAGGCGACGCGAGCTTGTTCGGACGTCTGCAAAGGATCCCCTTTGGATTCGCTGAGTGCACACTGCTGTCCGTTTTTACAGTATTGTTTTTGTTTTCACGTGGCGTGCGTTTACGATCGAGATTAGGCTCATGCGCCGAATGCGCCGCTGATTAAGCTACCTTTCACGATTCAAGCAGCCATTTGGAAGCGACACCGCCGCCGGGATCACTGGGTTCACACGCTGGAGAGTGACCCGTCGCAGTGCACCTCACTCAGCTGCCTGCGAGGGGAAAAAAAGTGAAATGAATATGCAGAGCAACCGGCTAACTGGATGCAGATGTTCATGTGTTGCATTATGTCATATGCCCGAATGTGATCTATCTCGGAAAGTATTAGACACCATCTAATTCCTCAGGAAATATGGAAACGCTGTCGAAAAAAGCCGCGCTGGTGCTAATCGCTCATGAGACGGGACCAGGGTCACTCAGGTAACAAGCAGGCCGGCCGAGCAAACGGGTCCTGGCACTCTGGAGTCTCAAGCGAGCACCGAGTCATATTTTTTTCCTCTCTCCCAAGATTCTGCACTTTTTTTTTTATGCCTCTCATTGAAAAAACAAAACAAAAAGAAAAAAAAAATCAGGCAGCAAAGCGTTTGACTGAGTCGTCGTCCGATCGCTGCACCGCCAGCCTGCGCTCGCTTGCTCGCAAACCTTGCGCGCGCACACACACACACACACAGAAAACAATTAAACTCAGAAAGGTGAACACCGACAGCGTCGAACATTCGACACCGAAAGCGGAAACAGGCATTCGACGCGAGCGCATCACGAGTCAAATGGAGCGAGCTGACTCAGGAGTCGAGCTGCGACCTCTGGAGCACACACGGCGACCTCTGACGAAGGCCTTTCCTGCCTCACAAAGACAACAGCCACACTTTGCAATCAGGGTGAATTTTCCATGTCGGCGTCAGATGTCCCCGACACACACACACGCCCCCGCCCGCCCCGGCGTCGGTTTTCCACTCACTCCGCGGAATTACGCCACAGATGTCTCGCATACATCTCAAAATCACTGAATCACAACCCAGAAATGTTACGCAGACTCCTCCCGTGTAATGAGAACAGCACCGGGCATTAGTGTGAGCTGATGTGTTGTTTTCCTTTTCCCGTCGGTTTTTGATAAGCAAACAATCAGGCTTGACAGTTCATTAAAAGGGTTTTATGGAGCGCGTCTGTGCTGGAGCGCACAGCTGATCGGCACAGATCACCAGCAGGCTCTTTTGCGCGGGTTCCTCTCGTCGGTGCAGCACTGAGGTTGCTATGACTGTTAAAACTAAAACAAACAAAAAAAAAGCTTATCTCCATCTCAACAATGACATCCAACCATGGATTTTGGGACCTTCCGCCCACCTCGCTGCACTAATCAAGTAC
>CAAKHG010045151.1:0-15473 GCA_901007715.1 Dactylopterus volitans
GAGAACTGGACAAACACGCCGGGATTATTGTGTTATGTGACGCTCGCATCAACGCTGCTTTCCCACTGCAAGGTACCAGCTCTGGCCGTCTTTGGTATCAGGATCATTTTCCATAAGAAGATACAATTCTGACCAATCGGTGGTCTGCAGTGTTTTCATGTCACCTTTTAGCACCCACTCAGGCTTTTTTAGAACGTTTTACCCGATTGAAAACTAAAAAAAAAAAAAGTGCGTCGAGTAGAGCTGGTACCATCGGAGTGGAAAAGCAACCTAAGAGCCTAACTTCACTTTCCAGGTACTCACTTGGATCAGGTTGTCCCTGCTGCCAGTGTGGGTAGCCATTGCCCCATCCCTGAGGCTGGTAAGGTGCGGGGGGACCGCTGGTGAAAGGAAAATACTGTTACAGCACAGTTTTGGGGATGAGGTTTGTGTAGTTAGGAATTAGGCGCCGTCGGAAAATGTTGAAACCAGCTGAAGCAACACTGGCGTTGACAAAAAAAGGGGAAGCATTTTTGTGAAGAAAGCGTTTCTGCTATGCACGTGTAGAGCAGAGCTCCAGTCTGTTGGCAAGGAGTCGGGTGGTAGGGAACCTGAGCCGACTGCATGGCTGCCACACACAGCTACCTCTGGCAGCCAGAGAGCCCACCGCTGGTTACATGGCAACAATGACCAGCCAAAATCCTGTTCATGCATTATGTTGGAGGACAAATGTCGTCTACAGCCACGTTAGGAAAATAAATATGGCACCGTAATTTATGCCAACTACTACACAACGCCCACTTACGCCAATCAGCCATAACATTAACACCACTGCATGTTCACCATAGAATATAATGCAAAAAATTCTCCCTTTAGGAGTTTCATTTTGAATAAATGCGTATTAGGGATCAATGTAGATGAACTAAAAAGCACGAGGCAGCACTGCAGCACTTACTGAGGTCCTGGGGGTCCTTGGTTGTATGGGCCAGGGTTGTATGGACCCATGGGAGCACCAGGGGGTCCTGGTGGTCCCGGAGGACCGTGTGGACCTGGGCCTCCATGAGGACCAGGGGGGCCATGAGGGCCACCCATTGGGGTGACTGGTCCCTGGATTGACAAACACAAGCATTCTATCAATATTGAGGACGATTCGGTGGGGAGCCAAAGTTGGAGCTTTTCTTTTAACAGCATGTCTCACCCCGATTTTCTCCTCCACCAGCTGCCTGGCGTAGTCGATCTGTTGCGGGGAGCCCCTGACCGTGAACATCTTGATGTTGGGATCAGAGTTGGGCGGGGGATTCCTCTGGAGCTCAATCCGGGCTCCGGATTGCTGGCTGATCCCCTTGATCGTCTCGCCGCCTGGAGAGTTGAGAGATAAACGCTGTCACTCTCACTTCACACTTAATCAAGCTTCCCTGTGAAGAGCTGCAGCGCTCGAGGACACCGAGTGTAAACCTCAGATGATCAAAGTACTGTAAACTAGAACATTTATTTCCAAATTATGAGATGCTATCACTGTATGACATCACACAGTGTATTTGTTTGTCGTTTTTTGACATTGAAGCAGGGCGATTTTTCTTTGGCAACAGAAGCTATTAACCTACAATGGTACTAAAAGTCAACCGTTTTTCTACTTGGTGGTTTCTTTAGCTTCAGTTATTCGCAGGTGATTCACCAGTAAAAGACGTGAAGATGAAGAGGAGGGAGGATTTAGATCACATAAGGCGTCAAAGTCCTCAGCATTCACAAACAACATCCATCTGGTCCACCTTCCATTGGCAGTTAGCTGCACCCCTGCACAGAAGCTGCCGCCGCTTACCTTTTCCAATGATGAGGCCGGTCTTCATGGTCGGCACCGTGAACGTGAACTCCTGCAGGCCACCAGGGGGGCCCATGTTCCAGTTGCCCTGCCCACGACCTCGACCCCTGCCTCCACCGTGTCCCGGGGGTCCTCCCGCCTGGACGCTCCTGAGCAGGTCGGATATTATTTCCGCCGCATGCTGAGCCTGGTCGGGGGGACCCATGATCTGCGCTATCCTGTCTGGTGTGCTGCCATCATCTGGACGGAAGTTTTAAAAAAACAAAGCGAGGTTAGATGAGACTGAAACACGAGACGATGAATCGTCTTCTACTCGAGTCGTCCTTTGCTTTGGGTCTCAGATTTTGGGATGTGGTGATACATCAGCGTTTCAGCGTGGTGCATGAGTTTTCATCATAGACCATAAACATTCCGTAACTACATCAACAAAGGGGTTTCTCTTCAGCTGCGTGCATGAAGCCATCTTTCCCGGGCGACGCCGTCCACTGACCTGGTTTAAACTGGATCCTGACGCCTGTGTCGTTCTGTATTTTCTTGATCATCTCGCCGTTTCTGCCGATGACAATCCCGACTGCAAACCGGGGGACAGGAACCTAGATGGTGGACAGAAACACTGAATGCACCGCTGGCAAAGATATCAATAAAACCCCCGAATAAAAACACCGGGACCGGCGCTTACGTCTAAACTGTCGCCTCCCCCGACCCTGGAGCCGTACTCGCCCCTCTGCTCCCTGAAGCCCTGGTCTCTGATCAGCTCCATCACCATCTCTTTGGCTTGCTAAAGAGGAGAAAAGTAAGATGTCATTACAGTGGGCCTCAACTCAATTGCATGAACCTTTTCATTCACAGCAGTAGGGCTCATTCAACCGTTTCCCGGCTGTACCTGAACTTTAAATGGTTCCCCGGAAATGCGTAGTGGTTTGTCTGCGCCCGTGTTTTGGGGTCCATCTTGAATCATGACCATCTTCACCCCAGCCCTTTCCTGCAGGTTAAGATAAACACACAAAATATCACCCGACTGCCTTTTTACTCTTTTTAATCTTTGGTTTGTGGCACTGACGCAACACTGACCTGAAGGCTTTTGATGGTTTCGCCTCCCTTCCCAATGACAAGGCCGGCTTTGGAGGCAGGGACCATAATCTCCTGAACAGTCATGCCCGGGCCGTCGTTGTGGTGGAACGCCGGGGCCGGCCGTCCCTTTTCAACAATTTCTGTGAGTAGCCTCTTTGCGGCCCTATTAAGAGAAAAATGCACATTACACACAACCGGAAAGCAGTGTTTTTTTTTTGTGTGTGTGAAATCCCAAAACTCTCGTACACCTTTACACAAAGAAAAAATGAACCTACTGGATGGATTCTGGTGGTCCCGTTAACGTCACCGACCTCTCTGGCATTCCTCCGCTGTCTGTAACAAAAGAGGAAGCGTTAATAAACCGCAAAATAGCCAAGCCACGTGGGCTAGCATCCCCAACAGAAACCTACCGGGAGCGATCTGTATTTTACATCCAGATTCTTGCTGCAAACGTGATATTTGTTCACCTCCTCTGCCAATAACTAGGAAAGATGGAGAAATGTGCCAAATTAAATACAAAATAAATAAATAAATAAAAATATTGGTTGTTGTTTGCTAGCGAGTCAACGAAAACTTACTGAATCCAACCATTCCATCGGGAACCTTGAACTCCTCTGATGCTGACCTATTCAAAAAGGAAAATTATTTTTAAATACACAACATTAAGATGTAAATACATACCGCTCTGTGTTTGACTCCTACTACAGCATCTTACCTTGGGGGACCGCCCATTCCTCCCATTGCCGAAAAGGCTGAAAATAAAAGCACGGCAGTTCATTCACACAGATATAAAAAGGTATGGTGTGCCAATGCGGCGGCATGTGGACCTATAAGCCATAAAAATACGGCCGCCGCACGTTTGCCACAGGATGTAATGCAACTGTGCTACAATAACTTCTTCCTTCATGAGGAGATTAATGGTGAGTTGTGATTACCCTCTCTAGTGATATAAAAGTTATTACACAGTGTAATCCATGCAGACATAGAAATATACATGTATAGATGGCCGTTTTAAATGAGTGAATTACATCCCAGCATTTTCACAAGCTGACCGATAAATAACGAGATCACTTACCATCATTTGTAGCCACTTTCTTTGTCTCCGGTTGGTCTACGCCAGTACGACAAAAATAAACAGCATTAACACCCGTTACTTCATACATATGTACACATGCACACAATCACAGAGCTCATGAATCATTAAAATTGATTCATCAGCATCGTCCAGGATCTTTGGAGGCAAAAAGGGGGATAACAGCATTACAAAATGCAGACGCCTGTGCGGCCACCAAAACATGCAAAATCGTTACATTAACTTCATAAAAATATATATATATACATCATCTGCAACAATACACTTAGCAGCTGTGAAAACATCAACTCCAAACACATGCCAAGCACCTACACACGTTGCTTTATCTTAAGCTGATTTAAACAATGACAGGGTGTTAAAACAGTTAGTGGTAATGTTAAGATAAGACTTGCTACTAATAAAAAATAATGCAATGAAACACATTCATGTAAACTTTCTTTGGCATGGGGTTAACTACATCTCTCTAGTAGAGTCAATAACAGTTTAGTAAAAGGCTACAACATACAGGCAAGCATTACTAACAAGACTTGATTCGATGTGAGCCACTGACCGATATTCAGGTTAGGCATGGGAAAATACCCACCAGCGTCCTCCAGGGGCCTTTTCTGGCCTCCGTAGCCGAATTCGTTAGTTGGGGGTGCCGCGACGCCGTCGCCACCAATCTTCGCTGCGATCTGAAACACAATTTGAAGGGGGGGATTAACGTTAACAGGCGTCTTTTTTTGTTCTATTTCCCCCCGGGCGAGCACGTGTAGCCCGCTAACGCAGACACGTATGCTGCGGCCTCGCGCTCCCTCTCCGGAAGTCTGAAGCAACAAAGAAAAGCGTCCATCTTTACATTCTCAAGAAAAGAAAAAAATACCCAAGCTGCGATTAAAACGCGGTAGCTGCCTTTAACACCTCAGAGCTCCGTTAACTGATCTCGGCTCGTCTCTAATATCGTGTGGTCGCAGGAGCTTCCAGTGTGGCGTGACGTCCGCTCATCATCCGCTAGCGTAGCCGAGAATGTGGCACCGTCGGTTACGGCGCAAGCGGCCGAAAACCCGCCATTTACTCGGCCGGTACCGGGGGTGGTGGTGGGGGGGGGGAGACCGGCGGTGCGGCGAAACCGACGGGGCGTCTCACCTGCCGCGCACGCTGGAGAGCGTCCTTGAAGGCGTCGTTCATTCCGCCGCCGGCGTTGGAGGACGGGGGAGCCACGCTGCTGTAGTCAGCCATATCTGCTGCTCTTCTCCTCCTCGACGCAACAAGATGGCGGGCTTCCACACACGGGAAAGAGGAGTCTCCTCGCGGTTCACGCCCACCTCTCGCGATAACTCCCGCGGTGAGAGAGGGGAGGGGTCTACTTCGTCCTCAGCGCATTGGTGGTCATGTCGGCGGCTGCCATACAGCTTTCGGGCAGTGGGCGGGGACGGGGGCGGGGCGTCCATTGTCCGTCAAGCAATAGGAGAGGCGCGAAGGAGGAACCCATGCCCCGCCCCATCAGAAATACATCCAGATCCCTTTCTTTAATTTCTTCACTTTACTTATTTTTTCAAGAAATACTACGTTATTGTAAAACAAAAAAATTATGATTGTAATTTGTGATGGTGCTGAACTTTACTGGGTTATTCTCAGAGGCGTCCCTCATATTTTGTCACTCTCATGCGAGTGACTGGGAGGACCAAAATATTAGGGACGCCTCGCTCAGTGTAACCCAGTGCAGTGCAACAGCATTGTAAATTACAATCCCAATAACAATCACTCAAATGTCAATACTCTCTCAAACAGATCCAATAAAAAAATAATAATAATAAATAAAAATCACAAAACCTCTGAAAAGAGAAATTATTGCAGGGCCGTTGCATTATATTGCATGGGAAACATGCAGTGGTCATAATGTTATGGCTGATGGCTGTATTTCATCATATGTAATCACATATATCAAATATTTTCCTAACTGTGTACTTCTTGCTATTAAAGTTTATCTTTACATACTTGGTTCATTATGTTCACCAACAACTTTGGGTCTTTTTCTGATTTTAGGCGGCAGCACCTCAATGTGGAACCCCCCCAAAACTGCAACTTTAACAGCTAAGGACATGTTATTTGTTAATTCTTTGCATTAATAAAGATCATAACTCTCGAGGGCACAGCGAGATCATTGCTAAGATTTTCGGCGAGGACACGGATGATGGGGACGTCAGCGCCTCAACTCAAACATGAAAGTTTCTCACAATGAAAGATGCACGTTTGTAGACGTCAGCTGTGCAAAAATGTGACAAATCATTGGCACTTCATTCATTTATCATATTTTAAACAAAATCAAAAAAAAAACTTCCTTCTTCTTCTGTGAGTTTTCTGTGTTGCAGGCCAACTACTTTTGCACCCTTCGAGCTACAGAAACCGTTTAGCCACATTTACAAAAGAGCACATTTACTCCACCCATCAACCTTCTCAAGAGCTTTAGAATTTGTTGCATTATGCTAAAATAAAAAAGGTGCCGTGGGTGTGATTGGTCACTCTGTGGCTTCAAGTCTTTTGGCTTTGAAGGCTGCACGATGTCACACTCTCTCTGATGTCATACACACATGAAAAAAAAAAAAAAAGAATACCCGCCCTGCTATGGAATGATATTTTATTGTATGACCCACTCATATACACGCGTCCTAATTAGCACAGCTCCAGTTATATTACAGTCAAATATGTGTGCACAGTGATGTCTAAACAGTTTTCAATAGGTCAGACTGTCAAATATAGCTAATCTGACGCTTGCGTCTCCAAAGATTTATTCATTTTGTGGCATATTCCACTTATCCCAGGACTCTCAGTGATGGCGAGAAAGAATCCTCCCTTCCATCGCATCTTTTTTTTTTTCTTTCTTTCAGGGGGCAGCTCGGTGTGTTTTACAACCAAATATTTGAAAAGCAAACAACTGCTAGATAATCGTTCATGATCGGTCAAAGCATGACAGTGTGCAACACCGCTGGGAGGCTGCGCGCGGCTGTGTGACATGCCGTCGCGTGAGCTCACTGAGCCGCTGTGCGGCGTCACTGAGGCGCCGCCGTCCGTGACCGCGCGGTATTACCGAGCCCCCGTTGAGGTGTCTTTGAAGATGATGTCAGTGAGCGAGCCGAACCGGGTATGTGAACGCCCAACGCGACGCTCGGCGTGGCCAGCTGGGTAATTTCTCTGTGTACAATCAGAATAAAGCGGCCACATCTGGGACCTGTCCAGATCCAGATTCTTGGAGCCGTTTCAACAGAAGAACAGGAAGGAGGGTAAATGTCGCGCACCGCCATGCTCTTGACCGCCTGCGGCACCCAGAACGTGAACAACCATCCAGCGCTCTCAGGACTGCGGCGCGGAAAACAAATCCTCGAACTTTCTCGTCAGGCTGTAGTTGATCAGGGCGCAGGGGACGGCCCTGACGAAGCTGGCGCCCATCCCGCTGTAATATCCCCTGACGCCGCCTCGCTCGTAGATCACCAGGAGTCCTCGGAGCACGGCGGCCGTGGGCTGCGAATCCGAGCAGAATGCTGGTGGGGGTGGGGGAGAAAAAGAAGACAAGCGGTGATGAAACTTGTGATGTGGAAAAAAAAAAAGGTCCCAGGAATGCGTCAAACTGGACGCCGGCCTCACCTTTGGCCTGCTGCTGCGTGCGGATGACCGCCAGCGGGTAGCTGGTCGCTTGTCCGCAGGCGAAGGCCACGAAGCTGAAGAAGAACAGCCTGGAGTCGCTGCTGTAGGCCGGGTGGCTCCTGGCCCAGGTCATGATGGACTGCGAACACCAGACGGCCAGCGGCAGCGTGAGAGTCGTGGACGCTCGCGAGACCGGCCGTCGCGGCGCCGACGACGGTCGTTAACATGACAACGGAGCACGGACCGGTCACGCCCAGCTGTTGGGAGCGCCTCAGACGGGCGGGGGACTAGCTTCTAGTCTTGGGAACAGCATGAATTGATGAGGCCCACTTGGATAAGGGGCCAAACGTCTTCCAAGACGCATAACCGAGCCCGGTTGACCCGATTCGATTCCCCGAGGCACCTACGAAGAACAACATGCAGACCGACGTTTGCCCGATCTGACGCGCGAGCTGCAGCCATGCTTGTCCTGCCGGCGAGGCCTCAGCTCCTCGCATCTTCTGTTGGTCATCTCTCACCCCTGCTGGCTTCTGCTCTTCTTCCCCCAAGCCTCTACTGTGCTCCCTCTCCCCTCCTCTCTCACGTTAAGTCTTCTCCTCTCCCTCACTGGGGCTCTTCTCTGGTGGACCATGACCTGCGGATGATCCCCTCCGCCCCCCTCATTTTGATGCTGGATCTGATCTGGACCGGTTCTCCTTCTGACCTTCCTCGTGCATCCAACGCGTGCGTTTCTTATCCCGTTCTTACCCTCAGTTTCCTCCATGTGGCCTCTTCCTGGTCATCACGGTGGAGAGGAAGCCGTACTGTACTTCAATAATCCAACATGGGGAAATTAGTTCCCTGCATTTGACCCATCCATTAGCGCGCGCACACACACACACACACACACACACAGGAGCAGAGGGCTACATTGTGGGGTCAGGTGCCTCGCTCAGGGGGCACTTCAGCCGTGCTGTACTGGGAGGCGAACCAGCAACCTTCCACTACCAAGCCTGCCTCTCCACCTTTAGGCCCCATATATTCATTTTTTAACTTTTAGCCATTGTTTCCTGCAAATTCCTGATATGATCTCCGTACATGTGACATCTGTCTCACCTCTGAAACTCTTCCTGAGCTTTCCTCTTTTTTTCCCCCTGTTAAAAGGGTTTTGTTTTTTTTAAGCGGAGGTTTTCCTCATCCAAAACAAGGGTCAATAGGTCAGAGGAAGTTGCTCGCTGGAAAGACTGTGAAGTCCACTGAGGCAACGGGATTTATGAGTCTGGGCTCCGCAGACAAAACCGACCCGACGTGAGCCGTTGCTCCGCCTCACCTGATGAACGGCGCACTCCACCCCGGCGTAAGGGATCATGCAGAGGACGCTGGGCTTGAACCCCCTGTAGAACGAGGCCAGAGACTCGTGCCTGTAAATGGAGCGGGCGCAGGCCGCCACCCCTCTGTAGGTGCCGGCCGGCTGCAGGTTGAGTCGCACCTTCAGCACCTGCGGGGGGACCATGGGACACGGCTGGATCACCGCCGGGGAGCCAACGGAAATGCACCAACCCCCCAAACTGGAGGGAACTTTGATAAGATATCTAATTATTCCATGTCAATAAAACAAACAAAAAAGGAACCCACATTATGACAAAACTGCCTTTTTGTTGGAGAAATTGTGGAACTGTTGACTGCAAACCGTTATATTTTCTGGGACTGCTCGGTTACTCGGTTGTGAATTGTAAAAAGGGACTGTTTATTTCGTGTTTGTGGGGGGAAATGGGTTGGTTATACGTCACTTTAGAGGCCGATTGCACTTTTATAAATGACCGAAAAAGGTCAAAAGGTTACTCCCATAAGGGTTGTAGGTCGTCTTAGTGGTGCACTGCTGTTTTTTCCCCCCTAATTTCTCATTGAATGTTTCTTTCAAATGAGATATGTCGAAATAAAGGAGGCCTATACAAACACATGCGCGTGCGAAAATGAACATACTTTAGATACAGAATGTGTGTTTGATTATATGTCGTAAAGGTCAATGAGAAATGTCTAAAACTAATGGGAAGAATAACACTGAAATACTGTATGAAAAGCATTTGCTTGAGAACATATGGAGATCTTTCATTGGATTATGTTGAGAAGTTAATCATAACGCCTGAGGTGAGCGTGATATATCATTTCTAATAAAGATTACTCATTTTAAAACAAGGATATTTGTTGTTGTTTTTTTGTTTGTTTGTGGTTGTTAAGACTGCCTTTGTGTGTCCGGTTGTCTCACTTGTAGAAATTTAAATAAAAATATAGTTGGGGGGGTGATGGATATCATAGAGGTCAGCATCAGAGGTCGGGCAGGAGAACGTCGAGTTTCAAAGTCACGTTTCCTCACCTAGAACGTTGAGCTTTGCTGCTACAGGCTCCCAAATGAATTTTCCCTCGACATCTACCATTGACTTCATCCAATTATTCATTACTCTTTATGACGCACAAGTGACGTTTCGGAGAGATTCATATCGCTCAAAGACAAGAATGAGCCACGTGTGTCTGACTGCCGACCCCGACTCTCAAATAAGGAACTTCCCTCCTCGGAGGTCAAGTTCCTTTCCTTTTCTTCCTCGGAGCCTCTTGTTTTATCTTCCACCTTTACTAGAGCGGAATTTGACAGCTTGACTACATGTCAGCGTCCTGGTCTCCTTCTGTTCCTGCGCATAAAAAACAACAAACATTCAGACCCTGATTACAGAGTCTGTTTATCCGATGATGGATTTCAATGGTGGGAGCTGCCGGATAGTGAATTACGTATATTGTTTCCAATATGAAAATCTGGTTGTTGATGTTGCTTCTTTATTTTGTTTGTTTGTAAATATCTCGATTAAATTACATTTGTAAACATGTATGTATCCGAAAAAGAAACAGGAAGTGGACCGGCGATCATCCGATCGTCAGCAGTTTAATTGGCTGAGAGATGGGGAAGGAGGCGGGCTCAAGTAAGCTCACGCTTCTTCCTGCTGCTTTTGCACATGTTGAGATTACTGTTTTTAGGTTTCGACTATTCTGACTCGATTTGTGCATCCGTGCGACTCTGACATGCCTGAAATGAACCTTGGCTCGTTCGTTCGTTCATCCATGGACGGATGACGGACGGTTCTCTCCATCGCTGCCGCGTGTTTGGGGATGAGAACCTGCGCAGCTCGAGCGGCGTCGCAAATGATCATGATGGGGGGGGATCTGAAGATGAGATTGGATGATGGAACGCAACGGATGTGGGACGGGCAAACACAATCTCTGCGCTTTAATATCGCCTCAGCATCCATGCGAAGGTTCTGACATGGGTTTAATTGTTCCATACTGGACGTGAGCCACTATGATCCTGCGTGTGAGCGCCTCCTCTTAACTGCTAGAGGCATCACGTCTTCACGTCTTCACTTAGCCATGCGCCGCCGCTTAATCCAGCTTATTGGGATGCTACTGACACAGAAGCTGCACGGCCCTCGTCCGATAAACACGGACGGGCGTGAGGTCGGCAAAGACAGCAGACATGGCGGGAATGTCGCAAATCATGCGTGGGCCACTTTCAGCAAAGATTTGGCCCCTCTAAACCACTTGTTTGTTTTTTTTTAATGTGAGTGGAGAAGTTAGTCATTTAAAGGTCATGGAAGGCAGGCGTGTTTCGACATAAGACTGTGCAAAAGACCTGCACGAGACCAGCTCGCAGAACTGCACCAAAAAGTAAACCACTGCATTCTCGCTGATGGCCAGCAGAGGCCGACACCTGTGGTTTCAGCCAGAGGTCAGATTATAATCGAAGTCCATGAGAAATTGCTCTACTTCTCACTTATTTTCCCAACACGTTAACGGTCTCAGTCACCATCTCCAAGTCCTCTTGGATGCAACATGATGTTCATTTTTGGTAAATTCATTAATTCATTCATCTTCTTCCGCTCCTTCTGGTTCCGGGTGGCGGTCGTGCTGGAGCCGATCCCAGCTGACAAGTGGCGAGCGGCGGGGTACAAACACCCTGGACGAGTGGCCAGCTCATGGCAGGACCACATGCAGGACAGACGACCACTCACACTCGCACACACACACACCTACGGGCAATTTAGAGGAGCCAATTAACCTCAGCATGCTTTTAGGAGGTGGGAGGAAGGCGGAGTACCCGGGGACAACCCACGCAGACACGGGGAGAGCATGCCAACGCCACATAGAAGGATCCCAGGGAGTCGAACCTGCGACCTTCTTGCCATGAGGCAACAGTGCTAACCACCACGTTATGTTCCCATAAACAATAAAGTGGGTTATCAGGTCATCTAGAAACCCAACATGGTGAAAAAAAACCCTGAAATCTGCAGTGGCCCAAAAACATTTCCATTTAGAAAAAATGAGCCACAGACTCACAAAACCCGTAAAAAAAATACGAGACATAAGCGACAACAGAACACGTTTGAATAAAAGATATGATACCTCCAGAGGGTAGAAGGCGGCGTGAGCGACGGCGCCGGACACGCAGCCCAGGCCGAAGCGCTGCTGCACCGTCAGGGTCTCTCGGGTCTTGTCTTGCGTGTAAACCTTCATCTGGAGGGGAGACGGGAGCCAATTAGGAACCGGGAACCCTTTTGCGGAAGGTTCCCACGTGTGCGCCCGGCCGCCGCACCCTCACCTGGGCGTAGATGAGACACTGGAGCGTCGACTGCGGCGTTCCCTTCAGCACGTTGACGGCGTTGCCCTGCCACATGGACCGCAGACCGCCCGCCCTGAGCTCCTGGAATCCATGAGAGAAGGCCTTGGATCCAAATACCTACGAGGACATAGAATTTAGGGCTGCAACAATTAATCGATTAATCGATGACTAATCGATTATTGAATTAATCGCCAACTATTTTGATAATCGACTAATCGTTTTGAGCTTTTTTTTTAAAGTAGAAAAAGTCCAAATTCTCTGATTCCATCTTGTCAAATATGAATATTTGCTGGTTTCTCTAGTCTATGACAGTAAAGTGAATATCCTTGGGTTGTGGACTGTTGGTTTATACAAAACAAGACATTTGAGGTCGTCTTCTTGGGATTTATAAACCAAAAGCCCAACACATTCATGGTTTTTAATTGACTTTTTGTATCAGTAGCAGCCAAATATCAGCAGCAAAGTTGATTTAAAATATGTAATTTTCAATGAAGTATCCAACTCGTCTCCTTGTTCTTCTCTTCCCTACAATGTAAATAAAATTTGTGCACTTTTTTCTAAATCCGATTAATCGCTTTAATCGAAGAAATAATCAACAGATTAATCGATTATCAAAATAATCTTTAGTTGCAGCCCTAATAGAATTTGATAAAGGTCTGTATCCACTCTTAAAAACAATCATCGCATTTAAACTGTGCATTAATCCAAGTTTAGTGGTGCCATTTTATAAACTACAAACAAATATAATTCAATTTTATTAATATAAAGCAGCACCAAATTGAAAAAGAGAAGTTTTCTCAGCCGCTTTTCATGCACAGCAACATCAGCCCCATGAAGGAAAAACTCCTCTTTAACAGGGAGCAGAATGCAACTCGGGGTGGGCGGAGCCATCTGCCTCTGGAGCAATTTTTGTTGGAATATGGCATGGGGCCGCATATATTTTTTCCCCTTCCTTTGAGGCGTCTCCTTCTTATTTCTGTCTAATATTCACATGGCAGTGTCATTCTCTCGTCTTGGAGGTGAGCGACGGTGACATGAAGCAGGATCCCTTAAGTATTTTGGATTCTGAGGAAAAGTTGTTGCAATATATGTGGATATTGCAGGATGAGTGGAGGATTGGAGGAGTGGAGAGGATTTTTTTTCCCCCCCAGAGCATAATAATTACATTTTGTTCATGACATATAATCAGGCTTTATGGACAGACGTCCTGCATTAAAACCTCCCTCAGACTTGCGGGTTACGAAACACGTCCGCAGGCGTATTTCAGGGCAAATATCGCCCACCTGCAGCTGGGTCTTGAGCCGGTCGATGGGCGCCGTCACGCTCCGGGACACGGCGTCGGCCAATCCGGCGGCGAGGGCGAAGGAGCGCCAGGCGCCGAAACCAGACGCGTCGTCGGGGAACTGGAGGGGCACGGTGCGGCTCTCCCCGACGTCGAAGACCTGCGGCGGGCGACCAATCACGTCATCGCTCGGCTGTCACACCTGCTAACTGTCATGACTGCCGTGGCAATGAGCTGCGTCAGGGCAAAACAAAAAACAAAAACATAAAACAAGAAAAAAAAAAAAGGCTGATCCATTAATTTCCATGGCACAATTTTTTTAAAAGAAGAAAAAGAAAGTTCAAAAGTGACTAAAGTTTGAATGGAAGAATAAATGGGCTTCAAAAGTTGAAGAGCTCGATAGGTAAATAGTAGAGTAGAAGAAGAAAAAGGAGCAGAAGAAGCAGAAGTAGGAGAACAAGAACAAAAAGTACAATAATAATGACAAGAAGAAGGAGTAGAAGAAGAATAACTACAACAAGTAGTAGAACAGTAAGAAGAACAACAAGAAGCTGAAGGAGTGCAACGGGAAGTAGAAAAAGAAGGTTTAAGGGTTTAAAGTTTGAATGGAAGAATAAATGGGCTTCAAAAGTTGAAGAGCTTTATTGGTGAATAGTTTCTGTACCTTAAAGTATGCAAGAGTAGAAGAAGTAGAAGTATGAGAACAAGAATAAGAAGAAGTACAAGAAGTAGGATAATAATAAGAATAAGAATAATAACAATAATAAGGAGAAGTAGAAGTAGGAGAACAAGAAGAAGTACAAGAACAAGAACAGGTAGTATAATAATAAAAAATAGTCATAAAAAGAAAAAGAAGTAGAAGTAGGAGAAGAAGAAGAACAAGAAGTAGTAGAATAACAGTAAGAAGAACAACAACAAGCTGGAGTAGTAGAACAAGAAAAAGAAGCTTATGAAGTAGAAGTAGTAGATGAAGAAGGAGAACAAGAACAAGTATTAGAGGAACAAGAAGTAGAAGAACAAGAAATAGTAGAACAGCAGTAAGAAGAACAAGAAGCTGAAGTAGTAGAACAAGAACCTAAGTAGAAGTAGTAGAACAGCAACAACAAGTAGTAGAATAACAGTAAGAAGAACAACAACAAAAAGTAGAAGTAGTAGAACAAGAACATAAGAAGTAGCAGTAGTCGAGGAACAACAAGAAGAAGTAGTAGAGTAACGGTAAGAAGTAGAAGTAGCAGAACAAGAACAAGAACATGAAGTAGAAGGAGTAGAATAAGAAGGAAAACAACAAGTATTAGAGGAACAAGAAGAAGTAGAAGAACAAGAAATAGAATAACAGTAATAAGAACAACAAGAAGCTGAAGTAGTAAAACAAGAACAGAAGTACAAGTAGAGCAACAACAACAAGTAGAAGAATAACAGTAAGAAGAACAACAACAAAAAGTAGGAGTGGTAGAACAAGAACAAGAACATAGGAAGTAGTAGTAGAGGAACAACAACAAGAAGTAGTAGAATAACGGTAAGAAGTAGAAGTAGCAGAACAAGAACATGAAGTAGAAGTAGGAGAGTAAGAAAGATACTGATAACAAAGTGCAGCCTCTTCTCAGCATTCACACTTAAACAAACACGTGATCAAGTATTAGCATGCCATGTGCCGCGTATTTACGCGGGTGGGGGAGGGGCTGTGGCCCCACGAGCCTCGACCCTCCTCTGGCGCGAGCGCGCGGCCGCCTTACCAGGCTGCGTTTCCACGACGACACCAGCTCCCCGATGCTGTCGGCGGGGTTGAGGATGACGTGGTGCAGGAACTCCTCCCAGTCCACCGTCATGGAGCTGTCCCTGTCCATCCTGCCGTTGGCAAACACAGCCGCCGCGGCGGGGTGAGCCGGCGGCGTGGGCGGCGGCGCGGGCGGCGGCGTTTCACAGCGGCGGGCAAAGAGGAGGGAATTAAAAAATCTTACATCTG
>CAAKHG010045155.1:0-11272 GCA_901007715.1 Dactylopterus volitans
CCCCCCCCCCCCCCCCCCCCGGCGAAGGATGAGGACGGTGATGTGACGAGAGGAACCAGAGCAAGCACCAAAAATGGTCCGACAGCATGCGCGCGCGCGTGTGTGTGTGTGTTTCTGGTGACAATGACACACACACGCGCGCGCGCGCATACACACTCACTCTGCAGTTGCCAGACAGGACAAGACAAGGATCTACCATTTATATCCAGGCTGAAAATGAAGGTTCCTCCTCATGGGACTCTGTCAGGATTGGTGAGCGAGGTTCATCACGCTCTCCTGACTGCAGAGTTAGATTAGTTCCAAAACTATTTTCTCATTCTCATCATATATATATATATATATAATTTTGCGTGTTTTATTTGTGTCATACAATTCATAAACGTTGTCATCTAGGAGCCGGGAGCTCCAGGCTCTCCTTGTTTCCGCTGCGTGCGATGCAGGACCACCAGGTTCTTTTACAGCTTCTTTCCTCTCGGCCGTCAGCCTGTTGGACCCGTAGCCAGTCTGTGCGTTACACTCCTGTACGTCGTGGTACATGTGCACAGGTGGTACTTACATTTGCTCCTGTTGTATCCGTGACCACTGCCATATTTCATTCCTGGTTCGGTTTTCATTCCCAACTGCTGGCGTATTTCTTATTCATCCGTTGCACACATGTACATACGTAGGATAGTAATATTTATGACTATTTATCTTTGACTCTTGCACTTTAAATGTAAATTTTTGTTCTCTGTTCACTTTGTGCAGACCTGAATGACAATAAAGTCTAAATAAAGACACGAATAACGAAAATGAAACAAGAGGAAAGCAACAATATCACATTTAAGGTGGCTCGAAATATACTGGGAAAAAAATAAGTCTAAAAAAATACAAAAAAATAAGAAAAAATATAATAATTTTGTAGAATATTATAGAATATTGTATATTCGAAAAAAATAAATTAAATTAAAAAATAAATAAAAAATGAATAATGTAAACAAAACAGATTTAATATATCTAAATGAATTTAAAATAATAGAAATAAAATAATAATTATGAAATAAAATTTAAAATATTAAAAAATGAGAATACTAAACAAACCATAAAATGACAATTGGGCTCCAGCAAAGCAGCGTAGCCATGCTCCTTCACCTTTGGCCCTGCAGCCACGGCTCCCGACGCATCTCAAACGCTCGCCGCCATCTGAATGCACGCTGACCGTCTCCGGTTTAAACTGCCTTCCAAAAATATTACAAACGCTCATGTTTTCTGATGTTTCAGTGCCATGATGAAGGTCAGAGCCTTTTCACGGGAGCTGATGGATGACCTGCTGCTTCTCATGTACACACACACACACACACACACACACGCGCGCGCGCGCGCGCACGCACTGTGGCGGCAGCTGTGACAAAGCGTCGGATGAGAAGCGGCGAGCGGTGGAACGTGTTGCTAATGTGTTCCATGGACCTGCGTTCACGGGCGCCACGAGACCTGAGTCACGGGGAAACGCTCTGGCGAACGTTAATATTGCGCCACTTTACGTGCGTCGCCTGAAAAAGAACAGACGGCACGCGAAGATGTCAGGAACGCTTGAGGAACGCGGCTCTGAGATGTCCGCCAGTTGTGGAAAAAAGCACGAATGGCTCATTCGGGTTTCCGTAAAAACTAGACTTGTTTGGATTTCAAGGGGGAAAAAAAATGTTCTCGACCCCCCGTGGTCCTCCTCAGTTAGGATCTGATTGGATGAGTTCAGTCACACGCGGGACCAACGGACGGGCGGAGCGCTGCAGCCGGGAGACGGAGACCAGACTGCAACCGCACGGCGAGAGGAACGCGTAGGTAACATTGCCTAAAGGTTCCCTGAAGGTTAGAGAAGATCAGGGAACCCATAGTGAACATTCCCTGAAGCTGGTCTCTCAGAGAGGCTGCGGAGGGGTTCCAGCTAACGCCAAGCAATGAAGGGCCAGCCAGAGTGTGTGGACAGGA
The DNA here is from genome assembly GCA_901007715.1 of Dactylopterus volitans. NCBI lineage: Eukaryota > Metazoa > Chordata > Actinopteri > Syngnathiformes > Dactylopteridae > Dactylopterus > Dactylopterus volitans. Next base: position 1,966 of record CAAKHG010045155.1, read on the forward strand.
AGACGTGGGGGAGGCTCCACGACGACCGTCTGGAATAAACCCCGCCCACCATGTACCGAAAGCTCGGGTCGGGTTCACCGTTCACATGAGTAGCGCTCCAGACCGAACCGAACTGGTGGAAGGCGACAGGCCAGAGGCTAGCGTGCTAGCACACTAGCACGCTAGCCTTAAGGAAGCGGCGGAACAGGAGCAAATAGCGGAACATCCTCAGTCATCCGACTTTCCTGTGATGACCAAACTCACCTTTCACGGCTGTGGTTTGTGATTGGGCGGCACGGCTGCGACTGCGGGACGGTGCGAGCTCATTGGGTGAGGGATCTATTTTTTTTCCCATCACCTGATTAGCCAGTGGGACAGTTGATGAGGATTTAATCCCAAACCCGCCGTCGCTTCTGTCTCCATGGCTACGCTCACCCCTGCTGATCAGCCAATCGCGGCGCACTCACGGGACCGATCCGGCCAACCTGCGCGCCGAGAAGGACGCAGAGCCAGTGATCTCCCAGGATGCAACGCGGGCAGGACGCATAAACACGCCAGTGTCGCGTGGGCTCGTACCATCGCGGCACCAGATGTGGAGAATCAATAAAGTTTGCGCTTTCACAGTTGCACTTGCTGCTCTGTTGTAAATATGATGAATCCATTAGCACCTCTGAACCGCTGAAACTGCAAAACCCCACCCTCACACACACACACACACACACGCGCGCACACACACACACACGCTGACCAGTGTGAATGATGTACTAGGGTGGGGTGACATGTCTGAAAACGGAAGTGTATGTGGGTGGTGCAGGTTTTCTGTGTGCGTGCGCGCGCGCGCGTGTGTGTGTGTGTGTGTGTGTGTGTGTAACAAGCAGGAGACGGTTCCACTGGAGAATCCTGAACGGGTCAGCAGCACAGCTTCCTTATTTCAACATGCAGGGTCAGAGTTAAAGCGGCGTTCCCTGCAGCAAAATTGTGCAACTGTTTATCCTTCCCGCATTGTTGCGCCTGCTCTCTAAACACTCCCTCCAGCTATCACACATAACACCTCCGAGAGAGCCGGGGTGGGGTGCGTGCGTGTGTGCGTGTGTGTGTGTGTGTGTGTGTGTCAAAGCTGTATTTGACGAGCTGCTAACAAAGCCCAGGCAAACGCCGCACCCTCATAATCGAGCGATATGATTCTTGCAACCTTTGAAAGAGAAAGTCTGTTTGTTTTTTGTTTTTTTTGAAGTTAAGGTAACAAAACAACCTTAAACATTTTTATTCATATAAATTTCCTTTAAGTGGCCCAATGAGGTAACGCCACGGCGAGCCAATCAGAAGTTACTGTGAATGCAAGCAAATAAGTTCCTGCTGCAGCTTCACAACTGAAGCTTCTTATCTTGAGGCGCTCGCGTTAAATCCACGGCGATCGGCCCTGACAGGTGAAGTTAATGACGCTGATTATCTGGTTGCCGTGGCACCCGTCAGTGGGTGGGATCTATCAGGTGGCGAGTGAACATTCGGTCCTCAATGGTAGAAGCAGGGTCATTGTGACTGTTAGCCGTCTGCCAGAGAGCTTTAGGACTGCGTCTCCGTGGAAACCCACGTTAAGAAACGGTGTTTTTTTGAAAATTTAAAATGAAACAAAATTAAATTAAAAAAAAAATCACGCTAAATAAAACATTCAAAAAGATAATAGAATTAAAAGATTAAAAAGAAATTGAAGAAATGCTCAAGAACTGCTATAGAACAATTCCAGAGCCATCAAAAACAGTTGAAGAACTGCTGAAGAACCACTGAAGAACCATTGAAAAACAGTTGAAGAACTGCTGAAGAACCATGGAAGAAACATTGAAGAACAGTTGAAAAACCACTGAAAAACCTCAGAAGAACCAAATCCTCACAGCCCAAATATGCAATTGTGAATAAATCCACACATTCCTGGTCCATCCCTGCTCCAATGAAGGATTTTTAGGTTGAGTCCAGAGGGCCTCGGGGCTCATTTTTGCTGTTTTTGGGGTATTTTTGTGAATTAATCTTCTGAAAAGGTTGCCAGAAATCCATTTTCATCTCCCGTCTAAGTGACAGTTACAGAAAGACCATGTTGTGAGCCTTCAGAAGTTCTCAGAAGTCCTGCAAAGTTCATCCAAGGTACCTTAAAAGTCCCTCAGCATCAAACATTGTCACAGGGGGTTCTGGGACGGCGGGCTGCCATCTTTGGGCCGGAGTGGCACTGAATCACACATCGGAAAAAGCAACAAATACACACACACACACCTGTAGAAGTTGGTCCGACTGACCTTCAAAACCCACATCTTCACCTTCCCCGGTACATCAGGCCATGTGGACAAAGCTGGCGAGGGTTTCTTACCAAAGCGGAACCAGAAGAAGTCGAGGGTTCCCCAAAGCCTGAAAATTACGGCACCTTCTGTGTTTATGCGAGGAAAAGCAGCAACAATGACTTTCCCATCCGAGGTTCGACCCGATCTGAGTTCTCAAACCGACGATGAAGGAGAGGGAACGTCAGAGGGAACGTCAGAGGGAACATCGGCGGGAACATCAGAGGGAACATCGGTGCTGCCTGGTTCTTGGTGTGTCTGAATTATGAGATGTTGAGGGTTCATTCTGCGAGATGAATGGGTTTTATTTTTGCTGAGACGGCGTTTGGTGTCTGTATTGTTGGTAGGGAAGTGTAAATGGAGTGTTGCCATGGAGACGGCGGCCCAAAGAAAGCACAAACAAAAAAAAACCCCCGTCTACCATTTTTTCTGTTCCGTCCATTGAGATGCTTCCATGTACGTTACCCGCTGACGGCATCTCAGGGGGGAAAAAAGGACCTTCTGCACATTCTTTTAAGATTATGTAACAGATGTGAACTCATGTCGGACTGCGCGCCACTCTGTGACCCTCGGCAGCCAATCAGAATGAATCAAGCTCTTCTTTGTTGGGACCATCACCGGCCAATGAACATCTGCCAGATGGGTCATGGAAGCCAAGGTGGGGAGTGAAGGCTGGCTCGTGTGGTCACGATCCAGCAGACCAGCTACTGGAGCTCAGACTGCTGAAACAGTTGCTGCTGGTTCTGATAGAAAGGAGTCAGAACACACAGTCATGGTGGTTTGTTGTGTGTGGGACCAGTCAGGGTGCCCATGCTGACCCCTGCCCACTGCTGGAAGCACCAACCATGGACACGGGAGCACCAGAGCTGGACCACGGAGCAACGGAAGAAGGTGGCCTCACGTGAGTGTGTGTTCGTCACATACCTGGAGACACGTAGCAGCTACCTAAGCATTGTAGCAGACCATGTCCCCCCTTCCATGGAAACGGTATTCCCTGATGGCAGCGGCCTCTTCCAGCAGGATAATGCTCCCTGCCACAAAGCAACAATGCTTCAGGAACGTTTGAGGAACACAACAACCAGTTCGAGGTGCTGACTCGGCCTCCAGGTTCCCCAGATCTCAATCCGATCCAGCATCTGTGGGATGTGCTGGACCAACAAGTCCAGATCCATGGAGGCTCCACCTCAAGACTTCCAGGACTTAAAGGACTGCTGCTGACATCTTGGTGCCAGATACCACAGCAACACCTTCAGAGGTCTGGTGGAGTCCAGAATGCCGCGGGTAAAAAGGGGGACCTACACGATGTTAGGCAGGCGGTCACTGTAAACTCTTGATGTGAGTTCTTTACATGCCACATCTACGTTCCATCTGTCCCTCTGTGGCTCATGCTCATGTTTCTCCTCCTTTTATTTCCCTGTTAAAAGGGAGTTCTTCGCCACTTGAATTGAGGGTCAAAGGTCAGAGTGTGTCGCTTCACTGTACAGGCTGCAACGCCCACTGAGGTCACGTGACTTGCGATTCCGGGCTTGAATTTAAAGCACCACACAAAAAAAAAATCAATAGAGCCACCGGAGGAAGTCTGTGAATTCAGACGCTGAAGACGGCACTTGAACGCACCACAGTTAACACAGTTAGCGGGGAACTCTGACGCGTTCAGTCCCACTACAGGAGCTTTGTTTTGGATCATGAGCCCCAAAAAAAAACATCTGCAGAGCAACGTCACACACGAATGAGTGAAAATGTTACGAAAGAGAACTGCTGGCTTGGTCAACACGCACCGCGACAAGCGAGCAAACTCGCGCTTCACCGTCGCTGGGCGTCGCCGCCCGTGAGCGCACATGCGGCGCCTGGTCGCTCCGAGCAACGCGGGCTGAGGCCGCGCTCTCATTGGCTGCTTTCCCACTTTTATTGGAAGCAAACAGGCGTCACTTTTTTTCCTCTTTTTAACCGCCAGCCGCCACCGCCGCCACCTCCAGCATCCATCGGTAGCGGCTACACCATTCTAGAGCGCCCTTCCCACATCCACCTCCTCCGCCCGCCCCCCATCCGCCAAGGCGATAACGACACGCTATCGGTGGCGTTGGATCCGGGCCGCGGCGCCTCGGGCTCCTGTGGCGGCTTGTCCCGGCATCCGCTCGCCTTTCTCTTTTGTCTCCCGCCGTCGGCCTCCACCTCGCGCCGGGGGGTCCCTCAGCCGCCGCTGCCACCGCTGCCTTCAGGGGCGGTCGGCGCGCAGTAAAGAGGCGGCGGGCCGAGACAGAATCACACCGGTCCAATAAAAAAGGCTCAAGCTAAAAGGGACAGTAAAAACAGCGATGACAAAACACTCCATCAACAGCCCATTAAACCTATAAAAAAAGGGCCAGAACACAGTAAAGATACAGACGCTCTAAAACAAGCCGGTAACATGTATAAAACTACTTGCTTGAACAAGTGTGTGTGTGTGTGCGTGTGTGTGTGTGTGCGTGTGTGTGTGCAGGTCGTGTCCCGGCAGGTCGTGTCAGGCTCGGCTGCCTCAGCAATGAGATCATATGATGTCATAGCCGCTTGTTCAGCCCGGCGGAGGTCTGAGCGCGTCTGAGTGCCTGCGAGTGGGGACGAGGCGGCGCTGGTGGACACGGGAAGCTCGCCGCTAACGCCGCTAACGCCGCTAACGCCGCTAACGTCGCTAACGTCGCTAACGTCGCTAAACGCACAACTGAGAAAACAGAGCCATGTCATATTATGGAGGAAACATCCCACCTTTCCTTTCTGTGTGGAAAGTTTATACATGTTACACTTTATTACTCCATTCATAATTTTCATTTTATTTTATTTTTATTTTACTTGATTTTATTTTACTATTTTATTTTATTTTATTGTGTTGTATTTTTATTTTATTTTATTTTATTTTATTTTTGATTTTATTTTTATTTTATTTTGTTGTATTTTTTATTGTATTTTTTATTTTTTATAATTTTACTATATTTTATTTTTTATTTTATTTTTATTTTATTCTTAGGTCTCATCATATGTTTCATTTCCTCATTTATTCCCAACGCTGCTGTTATTGTAGCTTTGTTTGAAAATATTTTAATATTTATATATATATATATATATATATATATATATATATATATATATATATATATATATATATATATATATATATATATATATGTGTGTGTGTGTGTGTCTCAGTGTCTGTGAAAAGAGAAAATCTCACCTGCTCTGCTTGAACCTGCAAAGTGGGAAGAAAGCACAGGGTACTTATTGATAAAAGTTGTGGGGGGCAGATGTGGAAAGTTGTAACATTTACTCTTTAAGTCACCTCAGCTTTCACGATTGGTCTCTCGTCGATGTCTATGTGGACATCTCCGTGTGCGGCGGCTATCATTGCCACTGCAAAGTTGTTGGAAACAGGATGATGTATGAATGTGTGCCCGTATGGAGTTGCGCGCGGGCGTATGTGGGTGTCTATGCATGTGTGCGTTGGTGTACCTCTAGCAGACATGCAGACTTCGCTGTTGATGCGATACGGGTCGCAGCGGAATTCCTCCAGGCAGTCAATGGTGCACTGACCCACGACGGGTTTCCTACCAAAGGGCCGGTGGTCGATGACCTTCAGGACAATGGGAGGGGTGTACATCTCCTCTTTGGGAAGCAGCTAGAGAACAAGCAGGCCATGTCAAGCATATCTAAAATGGAATAACGAACACTAGGAGTCCGCGTCATGACAACATGTAGTGGGCTTGAAGTTCAGTACCACTTTGAGCAGCAGTATAGATCCGGGGAAGTTTGGGTTCTTTTTGAAGTTCCTGATGACGGCTGTTTGTATAATCTCGCCGCCACATTCCACTATCAGACTGGGAGAGGAAACTGTGGCCAGCTGATAAGTCTTCATGTTCCTCAAGCCCCAAGTCAAGACCTGCGCGCACACAAGCACATTATCATACCGGGGAGACGAAGAGACTTTGGCATTGTAGTAGGAGACAGAGCGAAAGGGGAAGAAGTCTTAGGGTTGGGCCGGTCTTGTCTGATCATGCAATGCGAGTGAAGGAATTTTATGGGTGTTGGCAGACATGGTACCTCAATCGCAGTAAGCTGCACTATAGGCCTGATTCCCTGGGGAACCATGTAGAGGTTCTCCCCACGCCGTGGAGGGACCAGCGGCAGATCTCCTTCATTCGCCTGGAGGGCAGAAATAAGCATTAATGCCAAAGTATAATTTTGCACACTTAAGATACAGGATGTTTTACTTGTAGTGTCTCCTTTACTTTGTCCTTTAGTAGAAGCTCAGCGGCCAGCAGCACTTCTCCAGCGCTGCGCCCCTTTTTGGTGACTGGGTACCACAGCAGTTTGGGAGTGACAGCCGCGGACGGGTTGAGTTTCACCACCGGGAGGCACGTGCAGCGACCCATTGGCTCATCTTTACCCTAGCGAATCATACATAGCCGCACGCAAGTGACTCAGCCTGGTCTCATTGTGTCCAGCAGACCGACAGATACAGGACTTGATAGAAATGTGCCCCCCTTTTTTTTTTTTAAACTTCAAAAAACAACGCACCACTTTATCACTGTCGTACAGCTCCAGAACTACATCTGGAGGGTTGTGAGCGATGGTCTGCGGGTCTCCGTAGATTTCAATGTCGTCAAAGATGAGACTCTGATCCCAGGTGGGGTTCAGAGTGGCCCCTATGACTTCGGTGGTCTTACTCATGTGTAGGAACGACACGTGGGCGTATGGATCTGTCGGAAGAGTCGGGTTTCAGTCGGGATTGATGTCACGTTTTAGTTTCAGCGCGATTTATTCCTCTTGATCGGGGGGCTTCACTCAGTCTAGTTATCCAGTTCCCCCACTTCATCGTTACCTGAGAAGCTGTCCTTGTCCATGGCACAGAGATTCCTTGCCTGATACACGTACACTCTCAGGTGGTAAATGTAAGAGCCTAAGGGAAGATTGTGTTCAGCCTTTTAAAATTCATCACCGTCAACAACAATGTCGTGTCACGGGGCGTCCACTTCGAGACCGATAAGGCACATGCACGTATTATTCGTCTTGATTCGATTGATTTTTTTCATTAGGACCAGTCAGGAAGCTGGGTTTAAAGAGGACTTTAATCAGCATCGGTTACCAGTTGTGCACTACTTTATCCGACCCCAGATACTTACGGTTAAAGTGGCAGGAAACGGTGGGTGTGTTGGCACCAAATCGTTTGGCTGTATCCGTTTTACTGGCCTTCTCATCAAAGTCGACCCCCTGTTAGCAACACGCAGGGTAAGAGACCATTTATGCAGCAAACATTTAAGCCAAACTGACGGCAATTTGACAAAAACAAAGCACAACTCCAAAACACTTCCTGAGCTATGTGCCAGGGCCTGACAGGAACAGGCACATGAAAGAGAATAATGAGAGGATATGACTCAGATGGCATAAAGTAGCTCGTCGTCATGGCGACTGCCTCATTTACATCCACACTTATTTAGAAGATGCGCTTAATCAAGGCTCACTAGTGCCCCTTCTAGTCTGAAGATGGCGGAGGCCCCGATGCAGTCCGATGGGACCATCTTTCTTCTCCAGCGGCGGCGGCGGAACGTGTCAGAGGAGCGTTCCTTCCTGTGGAACTTCCATCCAATCAGGGAGGAATATTCCCAGCCTTCTCCCGGTTCTCGCCTCTGCAGGGGAAATGAAAACAAGACGCATTGCTGACATCTCTCAAATCCAACATCCCCTCCTTAAGTTCTAGACTACTCACCTCAACAACCGTTTTATCCGATGTCTTCCTCCTCAGTCTAATGAGTCTCTTCCTGCGATGGACATGGTACATCTTCTCTGCCGCAACCCAGGATTTGGGTTTATCATCTGGAGGAATGGTGAGTCCATATTCCCAACCTGGTGCCAAAAGACATGCACGCATGCTTAGAGGTTGCACTGTTTCATCTTGAAAACCCTTTTAGGAGGAGAGTTTGATCGCGTGGTTTGGCTCCAGGGTTGTGTTCAGGTCACCTCTCTCATCCACAGCTCTGTTGATGTCGAAGCTCCACTCATCCTCCCAGGTCCATCCGACTGGACACTCAAAGTCTCCAGGACTCTGAGCCTTTTCGCCATTCTACACAACACAGTCGCCGTGTCACCATTTTATGTGACGCGTGTCTGCATATTCGTCTCAAGAAATAAAAATCACGTTTTGGTTTCATTATAAAAATAATTTGTTTCAACGTACATAACCATTTCATTCTTTACACTTACTAAATATATACAAGTTTTAGGAAAAACACTTGCTAACTAAAATGCACATCTCCCATATCTAAAATGTTAACAGGTGACATGGCAGGAAAAAACTCCCCTTGAAAACAAATGGAAACCAGAAATAAATATAATTACTGAGGACGGGACTTGGAATGATACCTGTATGACTTGCTACAAAGGTATTAACTGTCACCTATGGAAAGAATCTGACTGGAAGATTTTTTTAAAACGCTGATTTTCAGGAAAGACGGACTCCAGCTATTTTGTACTTGAAGGTCCAAATGCTGCAATTTGTTATCTTTTTATGTTTTATGTTGAAAAATCTCAATCCACCATGCTCCCCGGCCCATAGCTTTGTCTGCTTGGTGCTGAGCTTGTCACTAATAGCAGCTTAATCTGAGTTTTCTATCTGTAAACACGACAGAGTGCAAATGCGAGGCCCGCGTAGCATAAACAATGAGCTGAACGGAGTTGAAACGCTCCACACGGCAGAGGAGGACTGCAGTCGGTTAATAAAAACTACATAACAGAACAGGATAAACTGATAAAAAGTGGAGACTGATGTGAACTGACTGGCTTTTGTCCAGTTATCGCGACTGACATTTTTTCAGTGCCCACAAACTTGAATGTGTGTGCGCGCGCGTGTGTGTGTGTGTGTGAGATTGGGCTGTACCACGTCTGTGTAGGGCTCCGACGCAGGCTTCCACTCCCCGCCAGGGAAACGTGTTTCGTTCTGAAAAATCTCATCCGTGAACTCCGTGTGGCCGGCATCTGCT
>CAAKHG010045156.1:0-14051 GCA_901007715.1 Dactylopterus volitans
TTTTTTAATTTGACAATGAATCAGTGAGTATTTCCTTTTGTTTCAGTACTTAATTATTATTTTCTTGATGATATTAGTTGCTCTCTTGTGACAATCATGACTTTGATTGGATTGTTTATCTTGTAGATCCATTTGCTATTAGCTATTTCGTAACAGTTGTTACGTACGAAACAGCTGTTTTGTAACAGGTTGTAGTGGTTGAAAGAGTCACATTCAGCATTTATTGTTGACTTAGGCCAATTAGGTATAAAGGATATCACCAGTGATTTAATTTTCCAACTACTCAGTTTAATGATGGCGTGCATCTAAGAATCAATCAGTTTGGTTTCCTGAAACCATGACCACAACTACTTTTTGTCTGTCTTCAAATATATTCAAACTCCAATCATAGAAGGACTGAAAACTCTCATGTGAATCATTTTTTGCACAATGGACAGCAACAGTTTGGGGAAAAACTGACCAATAATGGCATCATATGAAAAAGGTTACCAGATCTAAAAATTGATGAACTTCATCATTACAAATTATGTACTGAACTTCATTATTGGGTTGTTGAACTCTTTCAAAATCCTGGGAAAGAAGATGAATTGCATTTAATGCGATCTTTTTTTTTTCTGTTACCAAAAAACGTTCACAAAGTTATGCTGGATCTCTGATAATAGCTTATGTTTATTACAGTGGTTGTCCATGTTTACATTATCTCTTGCTGATTTTGTTTCATGGTTATATTTTCTGCTCCTTGTTTCATTGCATTTTGATTTGATTTTTCAGAGTATTGGTTCTTTTGATTTTCAGTTCACTAACTTTCTGACAAGTTTATGTAGCTAGACCGATCAAACTGGCAGAAATGACAAATAATAAATGTATTGTAAAGAATGTTTGAAATAAGATAACTGACACAGTACAAATATGCTCATTATTCCTTAAGACACAGTCATGAAAGCTGTATTAGCATGCTGATCTCTTCTCTCTGCCTGTGCTCTATCTTCCTGTTTCCATCACCATCTGTTTTTGTCTAACTCTGCCTTCATCTCTTTCAATCTACCACCACTGTGCTTCCCTCCCATCTCTATCCCTTAACACCCCCCCACCCCAACCCCGATGTTTGGTAAAGATGACTGAGTGAGAGGATATGATAGAACATTTCCTGTCATCATTATGAATTAGCCTCCGCATAGACCCACACATACGCACTGTTACAACCACATACACACACATGCATACACACCAAGATGGGCTCATGCATCATATCAAGGTCTCTTGAGTCAGTCTAACAGTGCTGCCATTGATCTCAGTCGGCCATCATTGGGGCAACTGCCACCTACCGCAACAAAGCACAGCCAGGACATTTTCACGAGAGGAAATGGAAGGATCCAAAACACTGCTTGCATGAAATGCTTTTATATCAAAACCAAATTGTTGTTTTCTAGAGATACAAAAAGCCATGCTCGTTAAAACTGTGTTTGAGATTCTATAAATACAGGAAAGTTTCAAACCAGTTGTCAGGAAAAATTGTTGGCAATTTATATTGCAAATGACAGGTGCAGTATATTGTTATCCTAATTCCTCAGAGGCATATCAACACTTGTGGGTATAATGTTTGTTAACTCAAACCATCAACTATGTTCTTAGTACAGTCTTAGTCTGCTTGAACCTGACCAGACCTTACAGGTGCCATATAATGCTGAGTGTTTTTCAAACAATTTTATATAGGTCTCAGAGGTCCCCAGGATAATTTGAAGTTTCCTGACTCAGATTCTTCACTCCTTTACACCCCTCTATTTCATTTCTAGTCTCAGCAGGCTGTTTCTGTGTATGTAACTTTAATTGCAATGACCGCTGGCTGGCCACAACCCCTTAAAAGTGGATTTGTTCTCAGGGTGCATTCAAATAGTTCTTTTAACTTGGATCCTAATTGAATTAAATGACCCGGAAGCATCTCTGTAGCCGCCATTATAAGAACTGCTTCCTAGATTAGCTCCTTTAGTATTGGATCCCTTACCTGGACCTTCCTTTACAAAAGGAAAGGAGTTTGCCATCCCACAATCCTTTGCGAACGAACGTGAAACAGCAAACAATGCAATTATCTGCTGCTCATCGAAGGTTTTATCATCTTATTAAATCTGCAGGTTGTTTTAACAACATTAATGTAACAGTTCTGTCAGTCTATCAACATCACTCTAGTAATTAATCTACTCATCTGTTTATATTTTTGTATGTCTTTATTTATCACCAAACATGTTTATCATGTTTCCTCTCTTTGTGTAGTTAGCAGTTACACTATTTTGAGTGAGAATTATGCAGAGACATGCAAAATTCTTACCTTTGCTCTTTTTTATTGTTATTCCATTGTTTTGAAATTTGCTGTAATTTAAACCTACAGTCCTGTTAGCTGAACTGCTGCTACACCTGCATTTCATTTTTGGGATAAAGTAACGTTTTAACGTTCAACGGATGAACCATGATGATCAAATGATCAAAATAATTGTAGCGAGCAGATATTTTTAACTTCTTTGAAAATTCAGACTAATGTACAGGAGTTCTGCAGATCTAACATGATGACCGTCTTTTACTAGCAGATCCATTATGTTCATACCAGTTTGGATCATGAGGATAAATCAATATTGCACATGAAGGTGAGCAGCTGTTGTGCAGTGATCTCAATTGACTATTGTAGCTTCTATGCCTTAACTTTCATACTAATCCTTTTATTGTTTCTGTTCACATTTATTTCGTTCTTCATATGTTCTTACCACATGGTAAGAACATATTTGGAGAAGATGCTCTTTTTTTAGGCCATCTTCAGAACATTGTAGTTTCACCAAGGCAGACTTGCAATGATACCTGCAGTCAGATTATGTCATAATCCAAGTGTAAATGCGATCAGATTCTCTAATGACCTGCGATCAGATTCTCTGATGACCTCAGTCGTCTTTGTCTGCCGCTTATCCGGGTCCGGGTCGCGGGGGCAGCAGCTTCAGGAGGGAGGCCCAGATGGCCCTCGCCCCAGCCACTTCCGCCAGCTCCTCCGGAGGGACCCCCAGGCATTCCCAGGCCAGGCGAGAGATATAATCCCTCCACCTGGTACTGGGTTGGCCACGAGGCCTCCTCGCGGTGGGACATATCTAGAACACCTCTAACGGGCGGTATCCTGACCAGATGCCCGAACCACCACAGCTGGCTCCTCTTGACGTGGAGGAGCAGCGGCTCTACTTTGAGTGCCTCCCGGATGTCTGCGCTCCACACCCTATTGTATTTGCTATCTCGTTCTTTCGGTCATTACCCAAAGTTCATGACCATAGGTGAGGGTTGGAACGTAGATCGTCCGGTAAATCATGAGCTTCGCCTTTCAGCTCAGCTCCTTCTTCACCACAACAGATCGGTTAAGCGCCCGCATCACTGCTGACACCGCTCCGATCTGCCTGTCGACCTCCCGCTCCATTCTTCCCTCACTCGTGAACAAGATCCCGAGATACTTGAACTCCTCCACTTGAGGCAGGAACTTCTCTCCATCCCGAAGAAGGCAGTCTACCCTTTTCCGACTGAGGACCATGGCCTCAGACTTGGAGGTGCTGATTTGCAACCCAGCCACTTAACATTCGGCCGCAAACTGCCCCAGCAAGAGCTGGAGGTCTCGGTTCGATGAGACTAGAAGGACCACGTCATCTGCAAAAAGCAGCAACAAGATCCTCTGCTCACCGAACTCGACACCCTCCACCCCCCCCGGTTGCGGGTAGAAATTCTGTCCAAGGGCAGCCATGGCGGAGTCCAACTCTCACGGGGAATGAGCCGACATACAACCGGCTACACAAACCAAGCTCGTGCTCCTTTGGTAGATGGACTGAACGGCCCTTAGCGAGGGACCGCTCACCCCATACTCCCGGAGCACCCCCCACAGGATGCCCTTGGGTACACGGTCGTAAGCCTTCTTCAAGTCATCAAAACACATGTGGACTGGTTGGGCAAACTCCCACTTCCCCTCAAATACCCCTGCAAGGGTAAAGAGCTGGTCCATGGTTCCACGGCCAGGACTAAAACCGCATTGTTCCTCCTTGATCCGGGGTTCAACTATCGATCGGACCCTCTTTTCCAGCACCCTGGCGTACACTTTCCTGGGGAGTCTCAGTCGTGTGATCCCCTGTAATTGGAACACACTCTCTGGGCTGCTTTCTTAAAAATAGGGACCACCACAACTCCAAGGGCACTGCCCCCGATGACCACGCAATGTTGCAGTGGCGTGTCAGCCAGGACAGCCCAACAACATCCAGAACCTTAAGATACCTTGGGCGGATCTCATCCAAACCCGGAGCTCCACCACCATAAAGTTGTTTCACTACCTCGGCGACTTCTGCCCAAGTGATTGGACGACCCACCTCCAGGTCCCCCAGCTCTGTTTCTCCTTGGGAATGCGTGTTGGTAGGATTGAGGAGCTCCTCGAAGTATTCCTTCCACCGCCGGAGGACTGCCCGGGGTGACGTCAGCAACTCCCCGCCCCCACCTAGAACGGTGTAGACAGGGTTCTGTCTGCTGCCTCTGAGACACCGGACAGTTTTCCAGAATGTCTTTGGGGCCGACTGAAAGTCTTCCTCCATTGCCTCACCGAAGTCCTCCCACGCCCAAGTTTTTGCCTCTGCGCCTGCCTCGGCCGCAGACCGCTTAGCCAACCGGTACTGATCAGCTGCTTCCGGAGACCCACAGACCAACCATGACCTGTAGGCCTCTGAAGAAAGAGGTGACTTTCCATGTTCCGAGAGCCCCCCGCCTTGGTCTGCCGCCCAATCCACATTGCACCAGACCCTTCATGCTTCCCCTGCAGTTGGTGGGTCCACTGGGGGGGTTGCCCATCTAGCCTGTTCGGGCTGGGCCCGGCCGGGTCCCATGGGTGTAGGCCCGGCCACCAGGCGCTCACACTCAAGCCCCAGCCCCAAGCCTGGTTCCAGAGCGAGGCCCCGGTGTCCCTTGAGGCCGGGTACATGTGCTCCTTCTGCTGTTGTTCATGAGGGTCTTCTGAACCATTCTTTGTCTAACCCTACCAGGGGCAAAATGCTCTTAGGTTTATTTGAGTATGCAAACTCCTCCACCACGATAAGGGGACGGTTCAAGGAGGAGACATTTACGGTGGCCGACATGGGCCAAACGCACTGCAACAGCCTAATGCGTCTCAGTTAAGGAAAACAGCTCCAAGTATAGAAACGATTCAAATTAACAAACTCAAACACAAGTCTAAACGAGGTATAAAAAGAGGAACATGGTGTAAAGGAAAAAAAAAACATCAAACGCGCTGCAAATAGAGAAACGATGCAAACCAAGAAACCATCTTCAAAAGAAAAACGCTTCATAACCGGTCACTACAAACGGAAATGCTCTCAGCATAACAACTCAATGGAAGGACACACTGGATGGAGAGAGACAGAACAGCTGACTGAACCACGGTGTTTCAACATACAGCGGGAACGGTAAAAGCAATACCGCTGTATATTTCATAATAAGGAACAAATTACAAGTGACCGTATTTGTGATGAATTTCTAAACCTAATGCCTTTAATAATTAGCTGTTGTTACCTTAATAGAGTATTATTCATCACTGATTATAAATAGAATCATGTGATAAGGTTTTTGCTCTGTGTATGGGTAACACATCTACTGACAGCATGTATCCTATCCACTCACTGGTGCATTGCATGTTGGCACCAGGGGAAAAAAGGTTATGATATGTATGAATGTCCTCAAGTTTAGGATGGAGGTATCTGGCCTTGTGGTTGATAATGCTCCAGTCCAGCAGTTGTGGTTTTGGTGCTCTGCATCAATTTCTGGAGGTTTTTACAGTCCTTCATTTGCTGATCATTTCCATTTTCTTTGAAATTCCTGCAATGCAGATTATACATATTCATTTATTTTCAGTGAAAGTGAAGTGCCAAATGGAATAAAATGCTGCAGTGCAACATTTCAAAATCAATACATATGAGGTATCAATAGTCTCAGCATTACACTGTAACTTTAATGCTACAGAACCGGAGGCTGCACTCTCAGGACTGCACTTTCAGGACTACAGTTCTGGGAGACTGGTTGATTTGTCACAACGCCACCTTGCATGTGTAGGACAACAGAATTATTGTTTACAATAAACAACTACAAGTTTACTTTCAGTACTCCCATTTTTTTTGTTTTTATTCAATTGTATTCATCATAAAATAAAGAATGCAGTTCTGAGTTATCCATTCCCATAGATGGCACTGTGACAAAATAACCAGAGTCCTACATCTCCAGTCCTGAAACTCCTGCCTCCGATACTGCAGCTACACCGAACTCCATTTTTCCCTGCAGGAGCTGCATGTGCTGTATGCATCATCATTTGCATTAAAATGACGAGTACAAAGCAAAAATTGGCATCAAACTTACTACTCTGGCTTGTTAGTGGTGTTCAATAAAGCTAATGTTTACACAGTTCTCGTTACTGTCTTCAATATTAACATTACCCCAGTGCTAGTCTGCCATACATTGCCGCGTTAGCTGTGATGTTAATGCCAGGTTCAACAAGCTCCTCAGCAAAATACACAGTAAAGCTCATAAACATGGTAAAACTGCAGCTCCCAGGTCTGTTTGTCCTTTGGTTTTGAAGCGAATCCTGCTTTATACAAGAAAGCAGTCCAGGTTAAACATTTAACAGGCATTCAATCCTTTAGCGGGAAAAATAAACCCACCCAGGTTTGAAGTCTCATCTCTGTCGGTGCAGCCAAACGAGCAGTTGATTGGCTCACTGTCAATGCTTGCAAGGACAACAATAATGTTGGCTCAAGGAATGTCAGAAACCTGCAGGGAAGCGTGCCAGCCCATAGAACATCACATACGCAGCAGAATTTGAATGCAGTGCTTTGACACAGGTGATAAAAGGTGCAAGAAGATATAGCAAAGATGGTAAAACACACACAGAAAGAGAGGACGTAATTTTTGTAATCTTGGAAGGTCCTGTAGACATGGTGGTGAAGACCCTAAAAAAGTGAATTTTGCAATATATGGGACCTTTAGACAGCGATGATGCATGACAGCATGCCAAAGGTGAGCACGGGTCTCTTTCTGCAAAGCCTGATGCACATGTGAAAGTCTGCATAGTTTAAATATCTTAAGACTCAGTTTTATTGCTTGGCTTTTGCTTAATTATTGTTTTTTTGTGACCACAATGTTATACTTGTTTTTCATTCATTCATTCATTGTCTTCCGCTTATTCCGGCTATTCCGGGTCGCGGTCGTGCTGGAGCCGACCTCAGCTGTCGAATGGGCGAGTGGCGGGGTACACCCTGGATGAGACGCCAGCTCATCGCAGGGCCACATGAAAGACACACTCTCACGCACACCTACGGGCAATTTGGAGTAGCCAGTTAACCTCAGCATGCTTTTGGAGGTGGGAGGAAGCCGGAGTACCCGGAGAGAACCGGGGAGGAGCATGCGAACTCCATATAGAAAGACGAGAGCAACGGTGCTAACCACCGCACCACCGTGTCGCCTATACTTGTTTTTAGGATGATGAAATGATTTGTTTGATTATAAAGCAAAACTGTGATTCTGGTGAATTGATAAAGTCAACGTGGCCAACACTCTGAAGTGATGTGATAACTTTCCATGAGAGTGATACACTGTGAATCTTCCCTGCTGCTCTCTAACTCTTCAGCAAAGCTGGACTGACTTTGTGTCCTCAAATTGTAGATCAGATGCATTTAGAACAGCTTGTTTGAAGCAACGAAATTAGGCTAAGAGAAATCAAAACCTCATCAGACATTACTTCCTTGGTTTCTATGCCTCAACCATTTTTCAATATAAAAATTGAATGGACACCATAAAATCCTCAAAATATAATATAAGAGTTTGAAATTGAAATAATAGTCCCTATAAAAGACTAGACACTTTGATACTAGTTTCGTAACTTGATACTAGTTTAGCAACTGAGAGGAGGATGCAGAAGAGTACTCCATGTTAAAACTGAAATTACTCAAGATAACATGAGTTTAAAGACTCTGCTGTTCAAGTCTGGCTCTAAAAGCCACAACACTCCTTTACTCATGCGTGGCCTGTTAGCCACAACATGCATAGCCTTTGGCATGCAATAGCCACTGTCCTATAAAATTCACAATCCTGATTTGGAGGCAAAAGTCTCAGTTCCACACAAGTAATCAGCATTTTCTCTGATTGTTGGAGAATGTCATGTTTGTCTTTGATAGAGTCTCCTTATCCTTATCTCCTTTATTGTTGACAAATGACTTTTAACATGAGTGATCTAATGCAGACTAAATTACTTTTTAAGTGTTTTGCATTTAATATTATATATAAATGTATATTGAAAAAGATGTCATCTATTGCTAACAGTTGGTGTCTTCTCAAAGTAAATAGGTAAAGCACTGATGCATCTCACAGATGAAGATGCTGTCAAACAGACACTTTTCACTTGCCTCTTGCCTTAGTGAAGCTGCAAAAGCTATGTCTAATCTATACCTGTAATTAAGGACAAACTAACTAACTGAAACTTCTGCTGACATTGCATTCATCTGGTCATTATTTGATAAGTGACTCAAATGTGTTTTTCTAAACAGTGCAACCTGATGTGTTCTATCATTTTTCTGGTGGCGTGCTATTTTTAGCATAGCCTGATAACCAGCTCACTTAAAACATATCAGTCTTGTATCAGCATGCACTGGGTTTTTATATAGTCCCATATGTACTTGCAATACATCATGGGTTCACTTATACTTATATGTTGTATGCCCGAAGGCACACTTGACTTCCAGACCCTATAGCATTCAGTTTAATTTGGCTAACTTTTTAATGCCCACATCTGTAGCAGATTTATTTTGCTACTTCACTTTCCTCAGATCTTCAATACAAAAACTTTCTCACAAGCTTTTCTTTTTATCACATTTCTGCATTGTTTGTCCTATGTTGTTGTCTTGAAAGGGTGTCTCATACAGTTAAAGGCAGATAAAACATTAATGACCATACCATTTATTTGTGGACATTTGTTCAAAACAACTCTTTAATAAAAGACATCACACTCCCGAATACTACTGCAGTTTATCAGCATTTTCATATCAATCGCTAATTTTCTGATGAAAATGAAATCTAAAAACAAGCAACATTTGACATGTTTTAACCTGAAGCACAGGACATGTTTTGACCAGAAGCACAGTTCTTTCAAATATTGAATATGTTCTGGCCGTGGCTCTAACACTGCATCTGGAAATGGCTTGAATCTGTTAGCAGAAAACATTGTTATTTAGCTTAATGCAGCACTGTGAAAGCTTCTCATTTATTGTTTGGTGTGAATTTGAAGTCAAATGAATTGTAGGACACGAAACCATCCAAAAGAAAAACTTGATTGCGCCCCTTACCACATCTGAAAGAAACAGCTTGGAAATAGAAATGGATGGGCATTTGTGCTTGCAATGATTACTTGGTTTTTGGCATGATGAAATTATCGGGTCATTGGTTATGTTAATGTTAGGTTGCAACAGTGTGGTTGATATAGGTCTCCAGAGGCCTGTACTACGAAGCTGGATTTTCTCTTATCGCGGTAATTTAAGGATTAACCCTGGGATTTCCGTCCTACGATGCTGGTTCACTTCTTTCACTGAACAGCTAACCTGCTCTGGAGCAGGTTATGTTCTGGATAAGAGATCGGCAAGTATAAAAGCCCCATCTCCTGACCAATCAGCTCGCTTGGAAAAAGCTCTGCATATTCTTAGAAGATCCTATGTGGACGTTGGTGTGCGGAGCGTGAGAGGAGCGTTTAGGAGAGAAAGAGTGTTTAGGGATAGGTGCAATCCTTTTGATCTCCCCAGTGACATCCTCTACCAAAGCCAGAGATTTTCACCCAATGGACTGCACTACATTTGTCAACTGATGGAGCCATATGTTGCAAATGTAACGCATCTTTGTCGGGTGTGGGCTGCAAACAACATCAAATAAATTCTGTTGATTTGATCGATATAACAGAGACAGTTTGAAGAAATAAAGCCTTGTCAATGACTGCTTTGAAGTATGTTGATGTACTTGCTCTTGACTTGGTCCCAAGTCCGTTTAGCTCCACTAAGGTTGTCTCTGAAATAATGAGATTAATAATAGTCATACATTGCATATTTGCAGTAACATGAATTTATTGAGCGCACACCTACTTGTTCCATCACGGTGAGGAATTAATATTCCGACACAAATGCACTCACACTGGGGTGCTGAGCATCAAAAGAACCCAATGGAAAATGTAAAGGAAAGGAAGGGCACTGAGGAAGCGCTCTACCCGAATTGCCCACACTGTAATAAAGTGAAATGGAGTGATCAGAGTGGTGTCTGTTAAATTGTTCGATGAATTAATTTTGTATAATCCTACAAATTTACACACTAACAGTCAGCAATTTTATTCCAACATCCCTTCCTAGCTTTTGCTGCGGTAAAAGTGTTGCATTTGGGCTTGACGATATGTTTGAGTTCTTCATATTTTTGAAGAATAATTGTCTCCTCCTCCATTGTAACGTAGGCTGCTCTGCAGGGTTTCCACATGTTTGCAATTGGTTAGATGCTGCAAACCCCACCCCTTTTATGTGAGTGCGCTCTGATTGTGATTGGAAAACCATGGGTTCAATTACTGAGTTGATAACCTGCCTCGTAGGTTATCAGAGGTCAGCACAGTGAAATACAACACTACATGTTAGGTTTGTCACCGCTAGGTTCTGACTCACGGGCTGATGGATCAACAGGAAAACAACTCAGGAACAGGAAATAATTTAGAATGAAATACAAGTTCAATAAAAAGAATAACAGAAAATTGCTCCAGAAGGGAGGAAAAAAAACCCGGGAACAAAAAGTAAAACAGAAAAAACCCAAACAAAAGTATGCACAAAAACAGGCTGTCCAAACAACTTATAGATAATAGGCTCAAAGTGTCACAATACACAGTCCAACAAAAAATTACTCACACGAAAACGGCATTGAAAGGTAGTGAGGCAACAGGCGGAAATGATGCAGGACAAGAGATAATAAAAGAACAGAAAAAAACAGAAACAAAGTACAAACAAAAGAGCGGGCAGGCCAGCATCAATGGGCTTTGAGATACAAGTCTGTGTGAGAATTCGTCCAAAAAAATACTCATGCAGGAACGGTAGATGGCTGATGAGACAAGGCAGGTGGAAACACAGCGAGGTTGACATTCCTGGATGCAAGCGTAATTACGATCAAAGGAACAAAGGAAAACGCAGAACTAAAATAGAGAGCGGCTGATTACAGCCACAGTGTCAGCTGCGGCATTTAGGAGTCATCAGTCCATGCGTCATGTGCGTCGAGAGGAAGCCACGCCTCTGCACAGCCGTCAGTCCAGCCACCCCCACAATATAATACTGTAAACCAACACACTTGATTCAGGCATGTTGCACAATCCATGTAATGACTTGGATTTTACACTCATTAGCAAATTTCTTCACCAACCAAAAACATCAGTGTTTCAACTCCAATAATGTAATTCTGCATTTTGAGAAAATATCATTAAATGGGGTTCCCTATTTTCAAATTTCAGATAGTCCACAGTAAAATTTATCTGTGGGATGAAACTATTTGAGGACATTAACAGAAAGACCAACTATCTAATATTCCAGGCAGAGAAAAGTACATTCCCTTGTGTATTCCGACACAGAGATGGCCAGTGGGGTTCTTTGAAAAGTTCAACCAGCCAATAATTGATGACAAACAATTTCACCTCCATGAGATAAGCACATAGTGCCTTTGTGTTTTATTTCAATAGAAACAGACATGTCAAGAAATGCTATTAAGTGAGGGCAGCTCTGGTAATAGGAAGTTTAACACAGTTTACAAAAGATTGAAGTGGAGTGTAAACCTCTCTAGAATGAGTTTATTGAGAAAATAATGTAATTAAGTTGATCCAACAGATCCTCCCCTCATGAGGATTAAGTTTGACAAAGGGGTTGATGTGTATGGTCATCTTGGAAGCTCTAATTTGTGGTGCTGTGGAACCTGTTGGGATGTACTGGATGGACTAAATACAGTCCGCACAAAATTATTATGTTCTTAATCAAAACAGCAATCAATGTCGAGCAATTAATCAACTGAAGTTGCTGCAGATGTCAAAAATCCCCACTGTCCAAAGCTCAAAGGGACAAGACAGAATAATACACAGTACAAAAATGTTCTCTTTTCATAAGTCATTATAGCTAGTCGTAGGCTAGGTTCTCCCATGGCGAAATTGTACATTGATTATTATTTTCTTAAAATAGAATGTAGGCTAATGCACTGTGTTCTGTCTAATTTATATCTGTTAACTAGATTTTCTTAATTCAAGATATTCTTTTGGTCGAAGAAAAAGATCATGAGGGAACCTTAAATAGAAAGAGAAAGTTTAGATGTTCTCAGAGTTAAATAAAAAACAGTACACTAATAATTTCAGAAAAAAAAGGAAACTTAAGGCTTTTTGATTTGAAATAAGGAGCAGAACCCCGTCTCTACAACAATAATGCAACAAGCACCTGTCGTATTATAACTTGACTAGCTCGTGGGAAATCATGACAGAGTGTATCTCAGGAAAGGTAGCTTTTAATACTGGGCAACACAAACGGTGTTACATCCATAAGCGTACATCGCCCTCTCGAGCTCCTTACCCAGCATGCCCCTAAGCATATGCTGCTTTGCCTATGTAAACAATTAGACAACGGCTACAATGACATATAACATGAAAATGAAAAATAATTTTACATTTATAAACTGTAGTGACGTCTGGACTCATTATTTTTTTATGTAGCAGGGTCTAGCGTGAATGAGGAAGTCACATCAGCCACCAGACGTATTTGTGTTGAGACAGTGGGTGGTATCAAACATTAGTACGTAGTACAGTACGTAGACGCCGCATCAAGCGCTGAGCCGTACGCCAATGACGCCGCCATATTGGATGTGGCAAGATTCGGAGCGGAGAAGATGCCTCATTTGTGTGCTGCGTGGAGTTGTACTCATTGTTTTAATAATCAAACCGGATCCCAGGGAATTACCTTTCACAGGTAAGTCTTAACAATTACCTATGATAGTATTTGGCCCATAGACTATATGATTTGACCATTATAACATCGTTTTCAGAGCATAATCTGCGGACATTGTGGAAAACACTAATGTTACACGGTGGAAAACACTGCGCACAATTCATTCATTTTTTATTTTTTATTTTATTCTGCTCATGATAGTATCTTTTCATCAAAACACATACAGTTAATGATTTAACAACTCAATTTACATATCCGTAGTCAGAAAGGAACAGGAGGATGAGCAATCTTACATAAACGTTACCTACCCCTTATTCAGAACATAAACAGTGTATTAGTGCGGTTAAACCGCCTTCAAACAATGAAGTAGTCATTCTTATTCTGTTAAATTGTCCTGACATTTTAGTGGGATTGTTGTTATTTGCTTGGCTAACTTTTGTCATACTATGTAGGTTTCCCAAAGATACTGCGCGGAGGAAACAGTGGGAAGTAGCTCTCCAGAAGGAAGGGTTTTCTGCTGGCCAGTCTTCCATGCTCTGCAGTGAGCATTTCAAGCCCGAGGACCTTGACAGAACAGGTCAGACAATCAGGATCAGAGCTGGAGCTATCCCTTCTGTATTCAGTTTCACCGCTCACCTCCAGACGGTATGTACATCACCATGGCAGTGGACTGTTCCCAACTTGTCCAAGACAAACCCTGCCTGTACCCAATGTTGTTAGTACCAAACACTAGACATGCCTCAAATAGTTGTGAGCATCATGACCCTTGTTATGTTCAAATCTCCTGTCATCCCCACCACCTTCCACTCTGTCACTCTTTTCCGACATACCCACATACACATATGCACATACATGAAACATGTCAGTGATGAATATGTATCCCTGACACCCACCCACGCACGCACGCACGCACACACACACACACACACACACACACAGAACTCCACTCAGCACTGTAGAGCTGTTTTGGTTGTATGACTCATCTTCAAACCCCATTTGAAATATTTTAGGAGCCTCTAATCCAGAAAAACC
>CAAKHG010045163.1:0-22933 GCA_901007715.1 Dactylopterus volitans
ATGTGGATTCCCTCTTGTCTGCAACTGCACATCAACCCAGTGCGGCCACTGGCGCGGCCCGTGCATTCCTCATCCGTTCCCAACACACGCACACACACACACAAACACACGCACACACACACACCCTCAGGAGGCCTCTTGCTGCAAACCTCACACTCTTTTTTCCTCCCCATTTCTATTGTGCCAAGTTCAGTTTCAAGGGAGCAGCCAGTAGCCTGAGTGGTGGAAACTCTTTGTTCAATAAACCGTGCCAGGTTCGGTTCCTCGCTGGCAGGCGATAGACAATGCGGGGCTCACACGCTAGACTTCCAGGCTCCTCTCTAATGTGTTGTCATAAAACATGCAGCTGGCAGCGAGTGGAGGTTGCGCGGGACCGCCGCGGCGCACCGGGGATGTGGCTATCGCCCTCCCGACCGTTGCGGCGCATGTTCCTCGTTGTGCCGTTCGTCTGTGTCGCGGTCGCGCAGGCCTGACGTCTCATGCTCCTCCGCGGCGTTTCAATCCTCCACGTCAGCCGGCGGGGGGAGACGCGGACTGCGAAGACGTCCTTCGCCGTCGCCTCTAAATATTAGGACGCTGCGCGGAGGAGAGATCTATTTTTCAGATGAAAAACCCTATTTCAGGCTGTCACTGATCTGCGTCTCCTTCGCCTGAATAGGAGAGAAGCTATGATTCATGCTGCACTGTGGCTAACCTCCAGCCTTTAATGTGTTGTCGCGCCGGGTTCGTAGCCTTCGATCATAACTTCATTGTTTTTACAAATCGGTTATATAAACCAGCCCAACCAACCTGCGCAGGCAGCGTCGTTTGACAGTGAAGTAATGAGCCTCGTTATGAGCAACGATTGCGTGCAGCTGCATGGTGGAGCGCTTAAAGGTTTGCCCCAATTGTTCATGCAAACGGTGACCTTGTGTCCTTTTTCTCTCCATTAGCTTCTCATCAAGAAAACTGAATTATCAGCACGTGCCTCTCTCATTTATCACGTCGAGTGTTGGTGCTTTCCTCTAATGTCGTGGCAACCCCACATTATTGCCGGCCCACCTCCATTACAGGCAGTCGGCCGCTCGTGTATGTTTTCCTTTCGCAGTGGTTTGCTCCTGTCTTGGAGAAAAATCAGAATGTTAGGACGCCCATTCAAGGAGCCGCGGCTCTCTTCTCAGTTTCAACCAAACCAATGCGGTTGCTTTTCTTCTGCCGCTGCCTGAGGTATTCAGGAAAATGACCCCGTGCAAATCCACACACAGGAAATGATGAGAAAAGATGAAGAAAAGGAAAAAACAAAACAAAACAAAAAACCCAATCTGCTCGTGAGATAATTTTCCTGCCCTAATCACTGATATTTACCAGGCTCGTTCGAGCGTGCAGACACAGCGGAGCTCACATTATTGTAAGAAGTGTCAAAAACAAGCCCTCTCGGGTCGACTGATTCTCCTCAGCTTCCTGCTCCCGAAGCCCAGAGAGAGTCGGCTCGGTTCGAAGCCGGCTTGTGACTCACTCTCATATTTGTCGGCGCCGCGGATGGGCCCCCTGCTTTTGAGCACTTACGGACCACAGAAATAGACTAATGGAGATCCGCCGCGCCGCAAACGCTCTTTGCTGTGCCTCGCAGCCTGCGCGCTCCGCGCAGGGCCGTCATTTAGCCTTTAGCCTCTTGATCTAGACTCTCCATCTGCGCCGCTCTCAACGCTCGTCGGCTCCCGCTGCAGATGAAGAGTTTGTTACGGCGTTTCGTGGCAATCAGTCGCTTCGGGGTGGCTTTGCGGAAAACAATGCTGTTTAGGCCGGGCTGCCAACCGGGCTGTCTGGTTAGTTTTTTACTGCCGCGCTGCCCTAGTTAGCATAGCGTGACGGTAGTAACGATGTCCCACAATGCCTTGCATCTGGCACATCAACAACAGTACCCGCGGTCACGTTGCAGACTCAGGTGTCCAGTTGAAACACACTGGGCCTCATTTATCCATCTTTATGAAACTTATGTGACCAGTTCCAGCGTACCAACGATTGGGTCTTGATATATGCGGCGGCTGAATGCGGTCATCATTAACAAGTTACGCCCATGGTTATGCCCTTGAATATTCCTGGTTAGGAGGCCTCGCCCGCTGAGGTCAAACGTGGAGGGAAGAAACGCGGGTAAGAAATAAACCTTTCCTGGATGGGAAGCAGCATCCTGCCATCTCAGGTTGATCAAAACAAAGATGTGCTTTTTGGCTGTCTGAAAACTGGAATTTAAGGCGCTAATAAAAGCGCGGAAGCGTGGAAGAGGATGACGTAGGCAGTCAACAGCGTTGCCATAGGAACGGACTCCGCCTGGGTCGGAATAAAATTCTCAATAACTAACTTGTGTCTAATAATGATTTAGATGTTGAGGCAATAAATAACACATTCATAGAAATTAACGGAACCCTGAAATATAAAATGTTTAAGTGACTAAATGTTGTCCATTGTCCATGTTTAGAATGCTTTTAACCGATTTCACCAAAGATACCTCAATCACGTTACTGATTAAATACTGCGGCGCATTCGCAAAAGTTTAGGGTTATAGTTTACGTTTTAAAAGCGATGAGTGAGCTCCTGTCTCCTCCGCGTAGCCCCCCAGTGGAGGCTTGGCTGGCCATGGTTCCCCGGGCGTCGGCTCCGCTGCCTGCGCTGGCACATGGAGAGGCGCATCCATCGCCCAAAGCGATGTTGTGCAAAACTGAACAGGCCAAAATCACATTCTCTGGGGTTTACAGTAGCGCTCCCCCTGCTGGTCCAAGACAGAACCACCCGCCCTTGAGCAAACCAAGCAGCGCTCCACTGTGCCCTGTGTAAGCGTGTGTGTGTGCACACCGGTGAACCTGCGCTACCAGTCGATCATGTTTTTTTATTTTATAAATAAAGTGGTAAAACATGGGCCTTTTGAAAATTCATTAAATTCATTAAATTACATTTTATTTTTGTTTTAATTCAAATCCACAGACTCGGAATTTGCGTACACGAGCTCAGACCTGCCGTAAGATCTGATCGTAGCTTACACTCACGTCCGGATCAACAAATACCGAAGCTTGTGGATGCTTCCTGTGAGGGGGGGGGGGGCCTCGTTGGTGATTGGCTGGCGCTCCTGCCACTCAGTAAGGACGATCACGTGGTAATATTCTTCTGGTTTAAAGTACCCAACAGGAAGAGCAACATGGAGACTAGAACCACCAGAGTCAATGTTCCCTTGGAGGGAAGTTTTTATTGTCATCACTGTGTGTCATTGATTCCAGTGCTGGAGGTGATGATGTCAGAGCCGAATGTTATTTCTATTCAAACTCCTAATTCTAACTGAGGATATAATTAACATCGATTTTTATCATTGATTAAAAATAAAGATAGTGTTTGGAGGTATTATAAAGTCACAGAGTGCAAGTGACATCTTCATGTGTTTTTTTTTCTCCCCCCAATCCAACCAACCGGCCGTTCGAAAACACAAAGATCTTCAATTTATACTGACAGCAGAGAAACAAGCAACAAATAGATATTCAGACGGAGATGCTGGAATCACCTATTTATTTTTCTTAATAAATTACTTCAAATTTTATGAAAGTGATGGAGAAAACTGTTCACGGATTTTGCCAGGTCAAAATTAGCATTAGCTGAGTTTTTATTACGACACCAGTTCACATTCATAATGCGTCGAGTAGCTGAGTGAAATCATGATTTTTTTTTTCAACCCCAAACAGCTGCCATTGAAAAATGTTTGCTGTTTTTTTTTTCTCTCAAAGTACGTGAGGTTCTTTCATCCATAAGTGTAACACACACAGTATTTTCACGAGGTCACATCAAATCTATCATTTGACCACTTTAATATTCAAGTCCATTGGCTTTCTGCCAGAAAACCAATTTCGATTAATTTCAGTGAGAACGATGACTGCTGTTTTTCCTCCCAATATCGCTGATGAGCGCCACAGATGCGATCCGGCGGATCCAACGCCGGCGCCATTAACCGCCTGACCTGATAGGTTGCAGGTCAGCAGCCTCACGCCGTCTCCTGTCAGGCCTGGCACAGGTTCGGGTCCCCTGTCACACTCGCTGCGGTGGCTTTATAAAGCCTGCCTGTCACGGGGTAGCAACAATGCCACAGCCAAATAAATCACAGCCGGTAAATGGCTTCTGCTCCTCAGCAATTTCCTCAGCTATCATCAGTCTGTGCGCCAGGACTGATCGTTCGCTGTCAGTCGCCTGCTACCTCAAAATAACCGCAGTCTCAGCTTTCCCCCCGACGGTGTCCCCTGCAAGCCCTGCGAGCCCGGGGACGGCGCGGAGAAAGGCGGTCTGAGGGCCCGCCACGGGGCAAGGAGCCGCAGCTGGGGGCCGGCATGCTGTAACTGGGGGGCCAAGCAGAGAAACGGAGCCCACCCCCGCCGCTACCACCCCCTCCCGACCTTGTGTTTGTGTAATGGCCGTCCCTGTGATAGATGGCGCTGCCAGAGCGTTCACCCGCTGCACCGCGGGGCTGTCCACTTGCCCCTGACGCAGATGGATTGGCCATTGTTTTTCCCCTCACCTCCGCCATGTAATTAATCTTCAGTGTGAGTCCATGGAAGAGAGTGTTCTGTGACTGCGGGCTGCTGGCCAATAAACTCACCGGCGGGTGGCTGGAGGCAGCTTTCAATGTCCGGAGAACAAGCACCGCCTAGGTGGCGAAAGAAGATGTTTAAATGCATGCCGCCCGGGGCCTCGTTGCTCACCTCGGTTATCAAGAGGAGAGGCGGCCGGCGCAATATTTGCCCCTGCTTGCGGAATATAATTTATCTGGGATGAAAATAGCATCTCGGGGAAGAATCAGCCATAATAGAGCCTCTCCAGCAGCACCGCTGTCGCATATTTCAGTCGGAGGCCCGGGTCCCCTCCACCTATTGCCTCATCAGTACTGGGTTTTCTGCTCCATTTCACAAGATAATAAGGCCGCAGGCTAAAACAGCATAACGCAGATGAACATGTCTGTGCTGCAGATTTTTTTTTTTTTTTTAATATTCTGTTTGAATATACCAGTGTGAGACCTGCAAATTGGAGACGTTGCATGGGTAAGGGCCCGCTCCAAAGGCTAGCTAGCCTCCATAAGCCTCCACACAAACAGCGGTGAAAGCATAACCGCCAAGACGGAGCTGCTATGTTATGTTATGTGTTATGTTTTGTGCGCAGGTTTGGGGATTGAAATGCTCGGTTAGTTATCCCCCACTGAAGCCAGATCGTTACATGGCAACAAACAACAGAATTTTCTCAATAAATTGTGAAGTGCATTTATAAGTGCATTCATGTTTACGACCAAAGCACTTGAGGTTTATTGAGAGCGTGCGGTTGCGCGTAAGGAGACTCGGAGCTCGATAACTGACCCGAAAGGCACATGGGATCGCCACACTTATATTGCAGCTATACCGCCGCTGGATGTGTCACAAACTGCTTGTAGATGTGAAGCATCGTGACAGGGAGCATTCGGCATCTCCGTTAATGATGAAGCAAATGCGCACGGCATCCTTCGAGCGCTGTGATCCAGAGCTTCGGAGGCAGCGTTTATAATTTGGCAATAATTTAGAGCGTAAAATCCATCTTCGGGTTCAGCAGTGGGCTGATAATCAAGGGCTGCATTTAATCCCTCGCCTGTGGAACTGAGAGCAGCGAGGTTGTGGACAAGCTGAAGCCTCCTCGCGACCGAGGCGTGGAGCCGATCGCCGAGGCTCAAACTGAGCCGGACGGAGATCAAACAAAGGACGTATGTGCTGCTTATGCTTTCCTTAAGAAAGGAGAGTCCCCGTAAAGCGGCGTTCTGATGCTGTGCAGAGGAACACGGCTGTTTAATGAGGTGATGCGAAGCCTGGAAATGAATAGTGTTGTGATATCCTGCAGAACAGCAAATAGAAGCACTGGGAGCTATTGAGCCCGGAGCCCGAGGCACAGAACTGCAGAGCAAACAGAGTGTTGGTTCACTAAATGATGCAGGACGGATGCTGGATAATCACCGCGCCGCTCATAATTTCTGCTCTGAAGGCGCATTGTAGAATAGACTGGCCGCGTTTCAGTTTTTTTTTCTCCTTTCTTTTTGTGCACGTGTGCGTGTGCGTGTGCGAGTCGAGACCCCTGTATTGTCCAGATATCATCACACGAGCAAAATACATGATTTTATTAAAACAAAACAAAAACAAATAAAAAGAGAGCGATTTCAATTCAGATAAAACAGATATTGCAACAAAAAAAAAAAAGAAGACATTAGAAGAGAAGGCAAACTGCTCATCCTGATTATCCAGGTTCATGTTGTACATTTCTCTGGATTGCCCCCACAACTCCCCCCGGTTTAGTCGAGCCCTCCTCCCTCGCTGTAAGCCCTCCACTCTTGTGGCTGGCTGCAGATTTAATGGGCTTAGCAGCTGTTGAGGAAAAGCAGTGAGGGCTTGTGGCATATGCTCTGGTTAGAACAAAGAGCAGTGAACACGCCACATGTGATACGACGGCCTGCGTGGAGCGCAGCGCCGCCACGGAGGCTGTAGTCGAGCCATTAAAATGTTTTACAGCTCGTGTTCGTTCAGTTTATTTGATTGACTTTTTTTTCCCCCCTTTTTTTTTGTAAACGTACGTGTCTGGGTTCTGCGACACATTGTGGGTGTGCGTGGGTGTTTTTTTTGTTTTTGTTTTTTTTCTTCTTCCCCTTTTTGGTTTTTTGGTCTTAACTCGGTTCACAAAAGTATCGTTTCCCGCCCCCCGAGGTCTGCATGCGCACGGCTGCAGGGAGAGCGCACTTGCTTGTTACTGGGCAAGGTTGTTGTCCATGTGTTAGCTGTTAATTCATGAAATGAGAGGAGAGGATGGTGCGTTTCAAAGGTTTTTTTTTTTTTTTAAAGGCCCTCGACAAAGCCGCCCTCCTCAGGGGGAGCTGTAACCTCTCGAACACATCTGCTTCCAATGTGCTGCACGACGCTGTGTGGATAGAAGCTGGTGCACAGAGTCCTCTAGTGGAAAGAGGCATGAACGCCGCGCCGAGGAGCTCATTACTCATGCAGGAGCACTTTGGCCCTCAGTGACGCTTGAAACAGCTTTTGCTCGCGCCTTCCTCTTACTGCAAAAAAGCAAGGGAGGAGCACGAGTCGTTTTTCTGAGCGGCGCCGTGTCTCATTGGGATGTGGTAAAAGACGCGAGCGGATGATCAGCTGAAAAATGATCGGTTCAAATAAAGCAGCGCGCCACACTCTGGCTCTTGTTGAGCATGAAATAGGCACTTGAGGCTCTTGCGGCATTTCCTGCACATACAACCACCTGTCAGATGCGATGGAGCTTCTCCTACAGCAACATCTAGGCTGCACAGTCTGGGTCACTCGCTCCACAGCAGCTGCAAAGGACACGCACGCATGCACGCACACACACACACACACACACACACACACACACACACACGCACGCACACACACGCACGCACGCAGGCTGACATAAGTTTTATTGCAGTTTGCACAGTTGCTCTGTGCATATATGAGCTTTGACGGGGAGCGTGTGTGTAAACAGTGATAAGGTTGTGTTTGTGCAGCGTGTGTGCGCCTGTGTGTGTGTGTGTGTGTCTGCGTGTGTTTTTTCTGGGTTTCCTAACTGTTAGCAAACACTCTGCGGTGCCATGTTCTCCCACTCACTGTTGACAGAAACAGCTCAACGACTGCGTGGGCGTCGAGTGAGGCGGGTTTGCTCACTTTCTGGGACGGTAGAGTCAGCAGACACCCTCAAATTTGAATTTTTAGAAGCAGTTATATGTGTGTGTGTGTGTCGTGTGCGAGTGTGTGTGTGTGAATCAAGGCAGGTAGCAGACGCTGTCTCCAGCTTTGCACTCATTAAAGGAAAAAAAAAAGGTCCTCTCAGTCGTTACGCTGCAGGGAGGGAACGAAACAAACGAAAGGGCCTTGGGCGGCATTTTGAGAGAGTGATGTGACGAGGGTGAGCAGAGGCTTATCAGGGTGATCAGCACCAGCGCGGCCGGTCGCTCTCGCCATGGCTGACCTGGTCTCCAGCTTCGCTACAAGCGCGACCTTCTGCCTCCACTTGGCTCAGTGGCCCTGTCAGACTCTGTTTGTCTGTGAAATCTCCCCCCGCAACACCTTCCAGCCGCAGCGCTGCCTCCCCACTTCACAGTGTGGCAACATCAAGTGCAGCTTAGGATAAATTTGCGCCACAGTAAGAGGCTGCAGAGCTGCACACCACGAGAGTCACTTATAAGAACAGCTGGATGGTGTAATTATCTTGCTGCTGTGTGTTTGCTCCTGTCTGTATTCCTGCCTGTGCGTGTGCCTGCGGGTGAAAGCAGAGGTCTGCCCAGAAATAATAATAATAAAAAAAAAGAAACCCCAGCTGGATTACATATTCATCTTAGTCACCTGCGCTGTGCCCTTGGCTTGATTTTTTGGCTAAAAGTGGACTGTAGACTCTTCAAATCGCCAATATAACCTTATTTTTTGGTGACTGAGGTTCTGCATGAGAACTTATGTGGTTTTATTTAATGTCGACTGTCTCTTGAGTAGATATTCCACCGTTGAGATGTTGTTGTCTGTCGCCCCTCTTCCAGCCAGCAGAGGGAGCCAGAGCAGCGCCCCTGGTGACTAGGGTTGTTGACAGTGAATTTGACCTTGCGTTTGAGCGACACTGACAGCGCAATTTATTTTTGTTTAATTGTTCTTTTTTTTTTTTTAAATTCCTAATTCCCGCTTGTGTATGAGAGTATGGCCAACGCAGAATAAACAAGCAGTTAGAAGCAGCTCCGCACAACCAGCACAACCAATGAGGAAAACGTTCAGCATTTATTTCGGGAAACCTTCTGTCTTTCCTGTCAATGTATTATTCCACCAGTACCACTGGAGTGAATTTTTGAGTCTTGTTTATGTCGGTTTTTATAGCCTCTGCAACATCCTTGTATGCGGAGAAGTCTTTTTTTTTTGGTATGGGGAAAAACATTTATTGAGTACACGGAATGAACGGCTATGCAGCAGGGTCCCTCAGAGGAATGTCGCTCTAAAGTCAGCGATATCGAAGCTATGCTATATCCGGTCAAACTGATGCGAGAGATAATTTGGACTCCAAATTGTATGATTCTTGTTCAGTTTGATCAGGGACTTATTGAAGTAGCATATAAATAATACTTTAGCCAAGTGTGCGATAAATGCTTCTCTTGGAGTACTTGGGGGTGCGAGCCAGGATGCATAGTAAATGATTTACTGAGCAATAATGCCATGAATATTGAATTATGGTTGTTTTTGTTGTGTAAAACCACCTAACTCATATAGTAGTATATATCACAGGCAAAGGTAAGTCAAACTGTAAAAGACACCATAGCTGATTTTGTTTAGCCACTCGGGGGGCAATCAAAGCGAGACGAAGGGAGGACTGTCAGGGATTATGTAAAGTATATTGTAGATTATGAAATCGAATATAGGTTCAGTGTGTGTAAATAAGCAGGTGTCTTGAGGATATCCAGCGTTATGATATTATGTGAATGGTCGAGGTTATTTTTTGTTTGGTTCCTCTGGGGTTCTAACAGCTCTCCTTCCTGCTGTCAACCTGGTGCAGTCGCTGCATGTCTACTTTTTCTCACGAAACCTGCTTCACTTCATCAATACTCAGTTACTTGCACAACTGACCTCATTTATTTACAAGACTCAAAACACTTAAAAACAAGATGTTTTTAAAGCACAGCGAAACCGGAAGCTGCCCTCCCCAGCTCCTCTCCGGCGCATGCGCACTCGGACCGCACAGCGACGCCAATTGTGGAAATGACGAGCACAGCTGCTGTCTTACGCTGACGTGGCAAACTCGTTAGCAAATGGTCAGTTGTGAGTTTTTGACACACTCAGTAGATATGAAACGACATTATAATTCACCCTGGTAAATGTAAGTGAATGTACGTGCATCATTCGCCCTCTTGAAGATGAAACGCCTCTCATGTTCTCATGTCCGGTCCAACAGCTAGCAGCTAGCTGTGTTCCACGCTCCCCTGGTAAGCGGCTGTCTCCTGACGCCGGTAGAACACCAACCGGCAGCCGGGCTGCTAAAAGCCTAAAGTCATTTAATTCTTTGCTGTTGACAAATCAGTGGTAAAATTTTAAACACTGGTAACTTCAAGGGGAACGTCCGGCAAAATCAGCTGTGGGGGAAACAAGTGGCAGCGGGGAGACGCTGGAGCTGGAGGCGGCAGTGAACTCAGCAGCTATAAATAGCGCTGAAGGCAGAGTATCGTGGGGCAGAAGTGCGAGGGAAATTCAGATGAGCTGTCGCAAATGTGTTGCGCATAAATTCGGGCTGGGAGCCGGCATGCAGCTGCAGTGACCAGGCTCGAACTGCAGTGGTCGCTGGTCACACGCACACACACACACACACCGAGCTGCAACCTACGCTTGACCTGCGGGAGGCAGCAACGTGCCACAGCGCTATCGAGTCTGCTGGAAATCCGTAGAAAGAAGAAGAAGGTGATCGGCTTGTTTACCCCCCCGAGACTGTCTATGGGTTTCCCTCATCTACAGCAGTCTGTTAAAACAGTTAAGCGGTAGCTGCTGCTTTTTATTTCAAGAACAGTCCGTGTGCATATTTACTGCATATTTATATTTACAGTGCACGATGTATGTATACACTGATCAAGTATAACATTAAAACCACTGCATGTTTACCATAAGATATCATGCAAAAGCCCTGTAATAAATTCTCCCTTCAGTTTATTGTTGAGTTTTGAATGTGCTGAGAGAGGCGTTGACAATATTTTGATGATTTTTATTGGGACTGTAATTTGTGATGCTGTTGAACTGTGCTGGATTATATTGAGGAGTGTCTTTATTGTTTTGCCACCCTAATGCATATGAGTGAGATGACCAAAATATTAGGGACACCTCTGTGTATAACCCAGTGCAGTTCAACAGCATCACAAACTACAGCCTCAATAACAACCACTGAGATTTGCCAACACCTCTCTCAAACAGATTCAATATAAATATTCAACATAAAACTCCACCTGAGGGGAGAATATACTTCGGGGCTGGTGCATGATATTCTAACATGCAGTGCCCATTATGTTATACTTGATCAGTGCATGTATGCCTCCACAGCTGTCTGACCTTACCAGTATTTAATGTATTCATTCAATTTTGTTTTTGTAGCATTATGTTTTACGTTGTACTAAATTTTATACATAATTCAGTATTGATATCTAAACATAAATATTTGTCCATCTCACTGTTCATAAATAAAGGGCAATGTGATTACCTTCCATGCACTGTCAGTCAGCCTTGCTCATTTCATTTCGAATATCTAATAATCAGACCCATTCTTTTAGAATAGATGCATGTTCTCCTCTAATTCACATAAATTACAAGAAACTGTATTATTGAACTTGAACAGCACCATTTTTCCTGTGTATTTTCAGTGTGGCACCCTAAACAAAGCTGTTACAATGTACAACTAGTACAGACTGCATTTCCTGCAGAAAATACGTATGAATGCTGCAATGCTAAAAAAAATTACTGAAATAACGCAGAGAAGGTGGTAAAAGCTCAAATTTAGCACAGATGTCCTTAGTGCCAAAATTTAAAAATGCTGAACATGTTTAAAGTACATTAAAAAGAAAAGAGATTAAGGGTTAATTGTTTGATGAGCTCAACGGCTGTGAGGGTGTCACACACTTGTGGCAGATGTAACACAGTTCATGGCATTTTAGTCCATCAAAACGTGGTTGCAATGATGATGAAGCTATCAAAGCAAAAAAGTTGGCCGGCTCACCTCAGTGTCAGAATGTTTTTTTTTTTTAAAGAAAAAGCATATCATAAAAAGTTTGGCTAGATGAATAAATGTCTTTCAAATGCTGAGCCGTTGAATGGTTTCTGCAGCTTAAAGTTTGCGAGGCCAGTTAGCCAGCCAATCACATACAAAAACCTCACACTCCAATAATGAAAAGGGGAAGAAATATTGACAATACGTGGTGCTCGTAATCCATCAGTCTTGGTCAACCCTGTTTATAGACTTTTGGCGGTTGTGTCTGTTTGAATTGCTCTGAGTATTCATATTTGATAACCACTTAAGCTCTCCCTGTCGGGACAGCCAGGCAAAGTCACTGGAGGAAGTATTTATAAAATTTGAATTATAGTTTTTCTATTAGCTTATATTTATAATCAAAACTGATATGTCTGTTTTGAGGCTTCTTTTTTTGGGGGTTGGGGAGTGGGGCAAAAATACATATCTCCCTTCAATAAATCTTCTCGACACTATCTTATTTAATTGGGAATCTCAAAACGGTCCGATCACTTAGATTAGAAGTTATTGCACATTTGTAGTGACTGATGTGATTCCATTTTCTGCTCACAAGATGGAGCCATGATCAAGTATATTTTTTGGTGTGTTGAGGTTTGTCGCTCTGCATTATAGAATGCGGGCAGAAACACTGACAGTAGATGGTGCTAGTGGTCTGTCTGCCTTGAGAAGATCTTATTGACAGAATTTCAGCTATGAATAAGCAAAGCATGTTGTCCTCCTGTTATAATATCCCTTTGATTTTATTATCACCCCCGACTGTTTGTCATAATTCTATCTTGGAGGGGGGGGGGCAACATTAAGTCTTGTGCGCAGATGAGAGTTTTGACTGTTTTGAATTCTGACTGGCAGTTAGTTGAAGCTCTCTCATCCACATTATGTAGCCTAAACCTGATTTGAATTGATGGAATTCCATTTAAGCGTAAAGCAATTCACTTCAGCCAATCCATTCCCCCAACCTGGTCCTCTCAGCCGAATGAAAGTTGGCTTTAAATTCAATCTTATCAGTTGATGAAAGTGAAGAAATTATTTTCACACAATAAAATTGGTTCATGGTTACCAAACAAAAGATCATGCATTTGTCTCGAAATCAAAGTAACTGGATTTGGAGGTGAACTTTGATATGACCACCTCACATGTGACTCTCTTTCACATCAGAACCTCCATGACCAAGAGAGGATTATAGTAATTTCCTAAAAGATTTGACTGTAGGAGTTGACGTGAGTAGGCTGGAGTGTGTTTGCGTGTTTCTGTGTGATGTGTGTTACAGGGTAAAGGGGGTATTCTTGACATTTAGTGTAATGAAGTCTTCACCGTCTTACTTCTACAGTTCCTACAAGCATCACAACCAATCTGTACCGGTTCCAGAGGAGAAGGGACCAAGCTGCGCACATCGCATAACCCAACCTCAAATGTGCGTCAGAATGTCTCATCTGAGGTATGCTAGTGTTTTTGTTTTTGTACATATTTCATGTATTTATTTTGGTGTGGGGGCAGGATGTTACAATTATCAGTGATTCATTAGCACATCCACCACATCACATTAACCTAATTATCCAAATTAAGAAAACCATTACAAAGAGGCTTGTGGTGTCTTCAGCCTACGTATAACGCTTTACACCATATGCCACTTTGAGTTTAGGGGGAAAGCTAACTGGATACTCTGGCTTATCTGTTTGGATGTGTTAATTTGATTATATGAAGCGGGTTTGCAGCGGTCTGCATGCAGCTGCTCAAGTAAAGAATGTCTGACAGTGTGTGCAATGCTATGTACGTTTACATCAGGAATAACAACATTATCTACAATTTATTGTATTGATATCACTGTAATCGTTCAGTTTTTTATGAGACTTGGAAAAAGTCACTTTTTTCTAAATTTTTGAAATCTTTCATATTTTTTTTACAAGGTATCATATTGTTTGTCTCTGAGGAAAGGTATACGAAAAACAATCATCGTTTGGTTTCACAGTCTTCAATCCCCACAAAAGAGAAAATCATAGCCTGCAACAAACAAGTGTAATATTCTTAAAACATGTCATGCATGAGTAAGAAAGAAAAGTTTTCCATGTGCCGTTGATTCTCCCACAATGCAACAGAGGTTCGTAGTTGACTTGGACTCATAAATTGTCAAATTTAGAAAGACTTGCAACTTTGACTTAAACACCAATGAGTTGTGACTTGGCTTGGACTCAAGCTTTTTGACGTGGAAAGACTTGATAACAAACATTCCCATAGCCAAAGTTAAAACATTATGCAATTAATAAGTTTGGCAAACCCCCGAGGTATCACGGTTTGGACGTCTAGCCCGGCCCTCAGAGGCAAACGTGACTTTGGTCGACCTCAGCAGATCCTCGATCCACCAGACAGCCAATCGACGTTGTTCGCGACAACAACATTTAGGTTAGGCAGAGACATGTTTGACTGCAGACGACTGTGAAGCGAGTTCATTGGGAAACGGTACCACGGATAACAGCCCTCACATATAAAGATCATGAGGTTGGCGGTCAAAAAAGCATCACAACATTCATTTCAGAAATTACAGATGCATCCCAACATCAAACTCGGTTCATCGTTTGAAGCTAAAGGAAGGAACGGTAAGAATTTGGCTAGCTGGTAGCGACAACGGCCGGTTACTAAACCAGTTGTGGTAAATAGTTGTGGTATGAGCCAGGAAATAGTTTCTTCCTGTTTCACAGGGAATAAAAAGATTTTAGTCCAAGTGAAAAATAAAAAATAAAAAACTGCTAATTTATTTGCAATACTTGTTTTTTCAGCTTTTTCGGCAGGCTGTGGGCTAACACACAGCCCGACATTTGTTTGCGAAAACATTACCATTGACTGATTTTGTTATTGTTATTTGGAAGATATAGAGAATCCATGATTTCCATTAACTTATTTTAATTTCACAATTAAAATGCCACATGAATGTATAACTTATTTAGGACCCGAATCTCAAAGTATAGGACTTGTGACATGACTTGAACTTGCCTGTTCTGAGTCCTTCGTAAACAAGGACTTTGGGCTCATGAAGGACTTGAATGACAGTGATTTGGTCCCACCTCCGCAATGTGGAACAGGAATTTTAGGAGCTACTTACTGCTTTTTAATTAGTAGTGGATGGTGGGAAAATAGCTTCAGTCATATCCTAAAAAAACCCAAAAAACCAAACAAAAGAATGAAAATAGCTGCTGCCTTTTTTGTTGGGTTCTTTTTGGTTAGGTCTAGCTAGAAGAGGACAGTGCAACATTACATAATTTCCTGACCGAATACCTAGATGAAGACTGATTTAGAATGTTGAATGTCTGATAAGGAGTTTGAAGTGCTTAGTACTGTACTTACTATATGGCACGAGGTGGGGGTATAGCTTGAATCTAAAATCAATGCCAGGATCCCTACATGCCTTAAAGATCATCACAACCCCCCGTGAGCAGATGAGTTTGAAATAACCAATGGGCACCAAAATCTGTTGTTTTTATACTGGAGGGACTGGAGTTAATTTGTATATTGTAGTAAACCGTTAGAGATTATTATTTGGTTATGCTTAAAAATTCTGGAAATTGCGGCTGAGGTCTTGGTCCAAGTTTCCTGGGTTGGTTTGAGATATATCAACAGCCCGCTGTGTGGCTGCCCTTTTCTAGGCATCTTTTATTTGATTTTTTTTTTTTTCTTTTTGAGACCTGAATGAGATTAATGTGTAGCTCTCTCTCGCAAGACTCCAACCCAAAGTGTTTGTACCAGGGCTACTGTCACACGGACAAATCAGCCTCCTGGAGACAGCAGCTATGGGCGTTGTTTAGACTGTTGGTTCCAAAACAACGATTGTTAAGACATTAGGCTCGATTCTCTATCAGTTTAAACTAATTGAGTATTTTTTTTTCTTTGAAATAGGAGCAAAGGAAGGCCTCTCTCAGATCAGACGTTAGCCATGATAATGGTAGGT
The DNA here is from genome assembly GCA_901007715.1 of Dactylopterus volitans. Classification (NCBI taxonomy): domain Eukaryota; kingdom Metazoa; phylum Chordata; class Actinopteri; order Syngnathiformes; family Dactylopteridae; genus Dactylopterus; species Dactylopterus volitans. The sequence continues at coordinate 15,719 of CAAKHG010045163.1, forward strand.
GGCTCATCCAGTCACCTGCCAAATACTTTATTTCAGTCGGTTTCCAAAGCCGTCTTTCCGGAGGATTCGGGGTCACAAACTGTCTGACATATCGCGCTGTGGGTTTATAGTAACACAGCTGAAAAGTTAAGAACGGCAGAAACTTGCAAAGTCAGATAGCGAAATATACTCAACTGAATTATCTTCAGCTATTTACTGTCCTGTCTTGCACATGAATACTAAAATGCAGGCATGGCGCTCTTGCAGTATATTGCTTGGGCTTGATGCGGCCTTTAGCAACTAAAACCATTAATAACAAGAGAAATATGGCCTTCAGCCACCCAATATCTCACATAATCCCTTTGGAATAATGCAATAATATAGTTTTTTTTTTACAGTAATATAATCATTACCAACAATTTTTTTTTTTCCATCGTAAGTTAGGTGGGTGTTTTTGCCACAAAGCGTGTACATTTTGTGTGCGCATTTGGATGGTTCAATGCCGCTATACGCATGGAGCCATACATTGCGGCATGCACTTGTCTGCGAGCGAGTGTGTGCTCGCGTGTTGCCGGCGATGTTGGCTTCCCAAGGCCGATCACCACCCTTTTCTCAGCATCTTGTTTTTGCCAGTCTCTCCGCCTGTGTGGAAGTTGTGTGGGCACCCTCTGGATTGCCTCACTGCCGAAGCATGCCGGACCCTGTTATCCAGCCATCCATCTGTGTTATTGATTTTTTTTTTTTTTTTCCCTCTTTGTAGAGTTTCATCTTTCCTCCACTTTTCTGTAGAGCCATGGAGAGGGAGGGAGTGCAAGGGAGAAAGGAGGGACGAGCAAGGGGGGAAGCAGAGATCTGAGAGTTTGTAGGAGAGAGGGAATGGAGGGATGGGGCGTTGGACGAGCAGAGCAGCGGTGGGGCTTCTGAGAGCAGGGGTGTAAAAGGTTTGGGGGGGGTACTCAGCCTGGACTATGGATGAGCAGAGAGGAAGGGAAGGAGAGAGAAAGGGGGAGAGAGAGAGAGAAAAAGAGAGAGAGAGAGGCACTCTTGAAGTGTTGGAGTTTTTTTTTCTCTCTCTTCGTTTCTCTCCATTCTCAAGGGAGCGCCCCCATCCTCCTCCTCATCCTCCTCCCTCTCTCCTTCCTCCTCCATCCTGCTCTGAGGCGCCTCTGCAACACACGCTGCACTCGCCACCCCCTCCTCTTCCTTCTCCGCCTCTTGCTCCGTCCGCCTGCCTGCCGTCTCTCCTTCCCGGGGGGCCCGGGCAGTGCTGGCGGCGCAGCCGTGATTTGCAGGAGATTTGTCTAAGTGAGAAGCAATTAGTGCGCCTAAGCACCGCTAATGTATGCATACTGGGGCTGTCTTCGCCCCTCCCGCTTGGCTGTGCCAGGGCCAGGCCAGGCCGGGCGTTCTTTTCATCGGAAGCTGTCACTTTGCTCGCTTTCCCCTTCAGATGACCCAGTCCTCTCTGATTCTATTAGCACAAAAATTAATCACTGATGCTGAAGTTTGTGTTAATATTCATCACGTTACCTTATTTTTGCTATTTAAATGCATGCAGTCTGGAGACTTTTCCAAAAGGTGCCTGGGTTGTGAACTTGTTCCATCTAGTTTTTATTGAGGTTTCTGGAGTTTCTGGCTTTTCATCTATAGATGTTTCCATTGTGGTTTCCATGGAGGCTTCGGTAAGGCTGGAAATTTAAGTGAGTGAATGCGTGATGGTGAATAGTGTCACAATTTTAATGACGGTAATGCATCCACGCACTTAAGTAAACAATATAAATGAACGCACACACACACACACACACACACGAACACACACACTACTACAAACAGACATGAACAACAAAGTGGAACATTGGTGGGTGGTAGAATTCCGTTTGAAACCTGGGGTGTGAAATGGCTTGTATGCGAGCGTGCACGCATGAGGGACCTTCTGCATGGCACGACTCCCCGACCACTTGAAGATGAACTTTGCCCTTTTCTACACGTTTGCTCTCTTTTACTCAGACAAAAACAAGATTAAGTCTGCTCATCTTTACGCAGCACTGACTGCCTTCCAAGAGGGAGCCTACATGGACCGTGGGTGGTTTTGGAGTGAGGTGCTCGTTAATTAAAGATAGGCTAATTACTGCTGCTTCTTAGCCTGGCTTTTGCAGCGCTGATAAGAGGATAATCCAGGAGAGAGAGGCAGAGATCGAAGTGGTCCCTGGTAGACCGGGCCTCCTGCTCGACTGGGCTGAAAGAAAATGCACTTCACCCGCCCCATCCCGCCCCCTCCCGTTGCTGCTTCTTTAAAGAGCAGGACTCGTAACCAGAGAGTATAGAATTATTAATTATTAAATATTCACGCAGGCTGCACCTCAACAGGGGGAAGCCTGCACTGAAGGCTCACACACATCAACCATTGGGTTGTTTTGAGAGTCTCCTCTGCTTCTTTAAAGCTACATTGACTAGTTAAGTTGACTTTGTTAAAGAAAAAAGTGTGACGGCATTACTTTATTCGTATTAGGAAACAATGACATAGAGTACTCAATGTATAATGTCTTGGATATTCTATTGTCACTTTTCCGGTCTGTGGGAGCATTATGCTGTACATAACACGCCATATACGTGTGTATTTCCCACTAGTGTATACATTGGAGTCTTCCCTCGGCGCCGATACACAAGCACATATTAACATATTTGCAGACATGTAAATAATCAGGTCTACAGTCCACCTCACACTCATATGAGTGAAAGGTTGCACGACCTGACTTTCATTCACGTGTCTCTAACCCATATTTTGTCGTCGGGAGTTGGCCATTAGCACTTGCTGGGCTGTTCCCATATGCTTGGACTCTACAAATCTATAATTCAGGGGTGGCAGATGTCCCCATGTATAATTCATGAGTGCCGTTCCATGCCGAGTTAGCAAGTGAGCCAGCGGCAGATCCGTCACAAGGTCCTTGCATATAGAGGGTCTCTTCTGTATTGGACTTGTGAATGCACCTTCCCTGCTACTCCTTCCTGCAGATGGACCAAAGCACACTTTTCAGGGATGAAGGCTTGAAGGTAGCAGACAGACAGCATCATAGGATTAAGAGGCGGTGATGATCGTCCTGTTTGTTATCCATAATTTCAATAATCTTGAAACATAGGAACTATCTACCTCTAAATGGTGCCCCCTGATTTTATCAGCATCAATTTTAGTCATATGGAAAATAGCTGTATTGTGTCTTGTGTGGATCTGGACCATTTTGAGTAGGATGTTTTTAGAAATGTAGGCCCAGTTTTTAGAGCTCAGTCAGGATATGTCAGCTGCTGCTGCATTGATTTTGACCAGTTTCTTTTTAAAAAAAACGACCCTGACATCCACCATCTCTCTGGAAGTGTAATACGAGCAATTGCCCAGATTTTGAAGTACCTGTCTTTGTGATTTTTGCCACCCTTCAATATCATGGGTGGGGAATTTATTTTATTTGTTCATCTTACAGCATTGAAAATGCCACTTTTTCAAACGTCGTCTCTCCAAAAATATCTGTAGAGAAAGATACACAGTATTATCTCCCTAATAACCCAACAAACAGTCAGTAGAAACAGTTTCTCCAGGTGTAGGTTGGATTGCTGTCTAAAGCAAAGCCTGTAAAATTGTCAAGAAATGCAGGCAAATGTTCTATTGTCTCTCTCAAGTCAATTTCCACAGGTAAGAGAGGAAACATTCATTTGGGCATCAAATTCTTCATCACATTTTATTACACACAAGACATGCGGTGTAGAATATTCTTGCTTTGGAGCAGAGGAAGAGGTCATATTTTGCACGTGTGCGCGTGTGTGGGAAGTTATACACTGTAAATCACACCTACATACCTGGAGGAGACAGCAGCGCTGTGTGCTGATATCCTCAAAGAGTGGGAGATAAAACACACGCATACACAGTCACCCAAGATCACAAGCCGCCGCCAGCGCCAAGCCTGGCCGGCGCTGAACTGGCAACTTGATACCTCCTCCGGAGCCCTGTGGTCGGGTAGAGTGGGTGTGGGAGAGAGGCTTCCATAAAGTCTGTCCCGCCGGTCGGCAGTAACCTGAGCTGCCAACAGGCAGCCGCGGTGCCTTGCAGTCAAGCATGGAGAAGTGTGTGTGCGTCTGTCTGTGTGTTTGTGTGTGTGTGTGTGTGCGCGCGCGTGTATTTTGAGTGCGTGTGAGACGGGAAGGTTGACATGCTGCTGCATGCTTGTTACCAGGGTTGTGATCAGGCATATGTGCACGTGTAGACAAACACACATCCACTAAGACCTCGCCTTTACTCTAACTTTCTTTAACTCTATAAATACTTCCCATAGATCACTAAGATTTTCAAATGCATCGACTCACAATGACTCTTCTGAAATTGATACAAAAGACGAGATGACGGGGCCTTCATCGCTGAGTCACCGGCTTTTCTGTCCTTCAGTCTCTAAACTTTCCTCTAACATCTTTGCCCTCTTTACCCTCTGTGAGTGTCCAACGTGACCATCATCCAAAACATCTAAGACGTCAGCTAGCAGAAAACAGCCGTCAGCTGCCATATTGCTTACTGTTGCTGCCAGGATGCTGCCCTTTATGGATGTGAGCGCAATGTGTGTGGTGATCGTGCTTGTCTCTGTGCTGGCGGAGGTACAGGAGCCCCCTTGTGCAGTTGCACTGGGTGAGTAGGTTAACTGAGCCTCACCAGAGCCAAGACTTCCTGGGATATTGACAGGTTGGAACCTGAGGGCTCCTGCAGGATAGGAACATACTGCCAGAGGCTTGGTTACCACCACCGCCTGCCTGCCTTGGAGGGAGGGAGCGGTATAAGAGGGGGAGAGGGATGAAGGGGGGAGTAGATGAAAAGAGTGGGTGAAGGGAGGAATCAGAGATTTCTTCCTCCAAAATGGCTGGAGGGGTCATAGGAAGAGCATGACATGAGGATCTTTGGATCGGGTCATACGGGTGAAATCGGCGTCGTCACGTTAATTACCGAATATGTCTGATGAGTTTTTAGTTTTAAGAAAATGTACATATCCTGACCCACCGCTATCCTGACATACGGCATCTGCGTCTGGCCATACCATGATAGAAATGGCTCCACACAAATGTGAACTTGTGACACTTTCAAGTTAAACATGAGAGGCAGAACTCCAGCTCGTTATTCAAAAGAAGGTAAAGAAAGGTGTTCAAAACCACAGACATCCGACAGTCTAATCACCTGTTTTGAATCAGCTGTGAGTTCAATTGCAATTAGAGGTTGCCATAGGAACCACTTTGTGTCTGTTGAGTGAGACAAGCAGAGACGTATCTCTCAATGACTGGCTTAACACAGAGAGTCTGCCAGTGATGCTGTATGCAGATGAAAAATAAACACGAGACAGTTTCAACTCAAGAACTACTGCGGTAATATCAATGAATTACGCCACTCCGAATACAACCCTGTTTCCCTAAAAATTTATGAGGTTGCTTAAAATGTGAATAGAAACAAAATGCGATAATTTGAACACTGAAAGCCCATTTTTTTAATAGAAAATGGCACAAAGCCAACATATCAGATGTTGAAAGTGAGAAATTTCTTCTTTTTTTTTTTTTTAAATTATATCCACTTAATGAATTTGATATTTGGGACCGGGGAAATGAAAGACTAGAAAAGTTCTGAAATACTCAAGGAAAGCTCCTAGCCTAACATCCCACGATTAATGAAGTTAACTGGCAACAAGGTAGGAAAAGGATGAGGTCTTTTTGAGGAAAAGATTGGGAGGGGTTCACCATTCTGTGAACGACTGCATCAGCAAATAAGTCAACAATCCTCACATAAAATTGCAAAGAATCTGGGGTTTTGATCATCTACAGTACATAATATCATTAAAAGACAGAAAATCAGAAGAAAGGTAACCTAGCTTCAAACCTATATTAGATGGTCGTGATCTTCAGGCCCGCAGACAGCACTGCATTAAGAACACAATTCTGAAGTGGACATCAGTGCATGGGATCATGATCATTTTTGGGGAACACAGTTCGTCACTGTATCCGCAGTGTAAACCCTACCATGCAAAGAAGAAACGGTATTATATCAACCGGGTGCAGAAACACAATCACCTTCTCTGGACGAGCTCATTTAAGATGGACTGAGGCAAAGTGGAAAAACTGTCCTGTGGTCTAAGGAAATTGGAAATTCTGTTTAGAAATCATGGATGCGGCATCCCCCGGGGCTCCACAGGAGAGGGACCGTCCGGCTTGTTATCAGCACAAAGTTCAAAAGTCAGCAAGTATGCTGCCAAGTAGCAATGCCTTTTTTGAGGGAAGGCTGTGCTTATTTTAGCAAGACAATACCAAACCACATTCTTAATGTGTTACAACAGAATGGCACTGGCGTACAAGAGTCTGGGTGCTAAAATGACCTACCCTGCAGTCCTGACTTGTCACCCATTAAAAATGTTTGGTGCATTATGAAACATAAAATATGACAAAGGAGACTCCAAATTGTTGAGCAGCTGAGAACCCTACATCAAGCAAGCCTGGAAAAACATTCCACTTTAAAAATTACAGCAATTGGTCTCCTCAGTTTCCAAAGGCTTGCAGAGTGTTGTTAAAGACGTGGTGATGGAACAAAGTGGTAAACATGACCCTCTTCCAAATTTTTTGAAATATGTTGCTGGCATCGAATTCAAAATGGGCGTATAATTAAAAAAAAAATATATCACATTTTTCAGTTTCAAGATTTGATATGTTGTCTGGGTTCAGTGCTTTTTTGACTGATATAACTGATATCCAGGATGGCTTTTTGTGAAAGATAATTATGAATTGGCAGAAAATGGCACAGACAACAATCGGGAAAAGAGAGGTAGAAAATAATGAGACAATCAATGGAACACAATGAAACATAGCAGTTCTCAGAAAACATACATGGTACGCAACCTATCCTCGTGTTTAATGCGCTCCGTCCATTCGCCATGCATCTTAAGGGTAAGTCTATATCATCGAGAGGACAGACAGGTAACTGGATCAGATGGGCCACGGGCCAAATGAATGTCAATCTTTCTATTGTGTTTCAGCCATCCAAGTTTTGTTAAGACTGTCTCGGCGTGACAGTTCCAATCAGCCTATCGGTTCTTGCGGACCAGCATTAAAACAGACCCAGCTTTCAGCGGACCGTTGTCCTTTTTCCATTCATTACAAGTCTGGAGAGCTGATATGTAATTCTGGGTAAAACGTTCCCAGAACTGGCCACTCAGGATGCTACCTCTGCTA
>CAAKHG010045163.1:23030-37819 GCA_901007715.1 Dactylopterus volitans
TGTTTAATCCTGTTTAGAGACAGACAAATTGCACCGAAACTGATCTCCTTGGTGGAGGCAATTGCATTTCGAAGTTGCAAATGTATGAAGAACTGCATTTAAAACCATCTTATTGATGTTCACTGCAATTCAGTCTTATGAGTATGTAAAACATCACCTTAAGTACCTAAATTGAAAGGTCTTTAATACAGTGAAGTTGAAATCATGCATTGTTGAAAACGAGTGAAAGAGCTTCAGAATTATGTAAGGAGAATGTTTAATAACATAACATACACACATCAAGGGCAACAGCATAAATGAAAGCGTTAGATTAAACATTTGCTCTAACCCCACCATCTATGTGGAGGTACACTTCGCCGCTTTCAGCAAGGAGCCAAGTGTATGGTCTGTGTGGTTCAGGGTCATTTGCCATGGTAACAGAGGACCAGGTCAGAAGGTGATTGGCTAGCTGAGGAGGGTGCTGGCGGCTGTTTGTTGATTTTCTGATAGGGGTGACCTACCCCTGACCTCCACACAAATCAATACTGCCTCCTTAAACTTTCATTTGTCCTTGTTTGCTCACGCTCAACCCCGATTGAGATAAATTAAAGTGGGGCTTTTCAAGTCTTAAAATGCAGCAAACTTTAAACTATTATGAAACGCTTATATATATAAAAGAAGAATTGCATAGATTTACTGCATGTCCGTGTTTCAGTTCATCAGCTCGCCCCAAGAAAAAGTTAGTGGTTAACTGAGCACGCCTTCGTATTGAATCTGGTGAACATAGGTTTTGTAAATTTCCAGTCATTTTATGATTTCAGAGAATACTCTGTGTTCTAAGTAGCGTGAATCTATGATGTGTAGGGATTCCCTCCAACGCAGAAAAGCCTTTCAAAAGTTCTTCCTGTCTCTTCACCGCCTCCTCACTGCACTTTTGTGTCTTGCTCACCCCCTCATTCTCACTTTCACTACCCATAATCCATGGTGAGGCCTATGAGGTAGCCGTGCTTGTCAGGGCTACAGTTTGTGGGTTCACTTTTTTTTTTTTTCTTCTTCAAATCAGCTCTTAAGTATTTCTCCATTCTGGGGTCACCCTTTTCCACTCCCCCACACAGGGAATCACCACACTGAAAGGCATTGCGGTTGATTTAGTGGGCGGTTGCATGGAAATGTTAGGTATTCGTGAAATGGCATGCTGTGCTGTTTGTTCCCAAAACTGACGGGCCAAAATACATCGTATGCCTGAGAGCATTCTTATTATTGTGCATCAGACTCTCATTGACATATCAACAGATTTGTCAAGATTTGGCTCAGTATCGCACAGATATGAACCGTGAACGGTAACTTCTTCCTGTACTGTGGCGTGTACAGCGACTGCTATAGTATAGATTCTCACCATAGATTGTGTCATGTCTGATGATAAACACACATTTTTGTATGCGATGACACTGGGTGGATGACTTATGATAGCCAGTTTTCATACATTACTCTTTGTCAAAACATGTCAGGTAAGAATATTGTGTCAAAAGTTGAGGTAAATTATAATAAGTTGTTACTGACAACCCAGTTTTTCATGTGAAGGGGCAATAGTAACAGTTAGAAACGTGTCTGTGAGATCAGTTAACTTAGTTACTAGTATACACAGGTTTAAAATGGGTCTTTAACATCTGCTGTTATTGGAAATGATCTTTCTTTATGTAGCCATATTAAATGAAATCATTGCTTGACAAGAAATGTTATAAAATTCTCAATGTACACATTATCAGAACAGTGCCTTACCCAGCAAGTATTATATCAAAAGAAAACTCAACAACATAGACCAATTTGCAATATAACAGGATATAAGACTTTGTGTGATTAGTGTATATACATGAGTCACTAAAAGAATCCAGCTAAATTTGTTTGCCAGTCTGATCTGTATTTTAGAGTACTTTGCAGTGTACTAAAGATAAAAGACACAAGACTTCACAAATGCATAAGTGTCAGAGCAATTAAAGTAGATTTAATTGCAATTTATTTCAAAGGAATGACAGATGTAAAGAACAGCCATGCTTGATCATAAAAGGTCAGAATAAGAATTTCTGACACTTTTTTTTTTTTTTTAATTAGAATTACCACCGAGTGTTTGCATATCTCTGTGAACTAATCAGGTTGTTGTCATCATGCCTGTCCATGTTACAGGCAATAAAGACTGAGATAATTTTATTTAATGCATTAAGAATGGAAAAGTGTAAGAATGTCATCATTTCATCCTTTTAGACATTTGTCTAAAATGTTCATATTGAGCGCATACTTTGTGATGTCACTGTGACATTGACCTTTGACCACCAAACTCTGATCAACAAGTCCTGGAACCCTAACTCCCATTTGTGCCAAATTGGAGGAAAAAAGCCACGAGTTGACACGTGTGCCAAATTTAAGGCTGAAATATTGTGCTCACAAAACACTGACAGATTCAAAGTGACCTTGGCCTTTGACCTCTGACCACCAAATTTCTAATCAGTTAATCTTTGAGCCTGAGTTGGCATTTGTGCCAAATTTTAAGATTTATCTTCCAAGATTTCTTGAGATTTTGTGATAATAAGAATGGGATGGACAGATGGACGGAAATACGACCTGATAACCTGCTAATGCTTCCTGCCTGAGCAATTGCCAGCTCATAGTCATGCAGGTAAAAAAAAACAAGAAAAAGGAACCTTATTTAGTAAGGTCATCACTCTTTATTTGGTTAAATGGTTACAGAAGCAAATACTACAATGAAAAGTCAATTGATAAGACTTAAGACTGCACTCCTATTGTCAGAAACAATAGGAGTGCATCAGGAGCCAGATATCCAACTAAAAAGACGAGTTTCAGGTTTTACACCGGCCCACAGTAGAGATATTATTAAACATTTTTTTTTCTCGGGAGGTATTTTGACACGTAGCCGGAGAACCACAGGTGTGGTTCCTAACATTAATAACAACTGCATTCCATTTAGGTGACCCAGTTTCAGAGTATTAGTGTTATTACGCGTTTTGGTTCTTAAAAGCTTACTGGGACACTACCGGAATGGAGCCTTCATTAATGGTGCAACTTGTGACCACTGGCCAGCGGTCAAATTCATCCATGCAAAATAAATAAATAAAGTAAGCACTTCACCTCACATTCTAACTTAGTGATTATCAGGTATAGAAATAAAAAAGGTCACTTCTAACTAACGACAGGGCGAGAAAAGGAACGATACAGTACAGGGAATTGTGTTGTGTTTTACACAACACTGACGTTTAGCACATTTAATGCTTTCTTCTGTTCCTGTATTGTCCTTCAGAGGCATTTTCACTTTGTCAGTCTGATTCTGCTCAGCCTTTGTTTGGTCGCCGGGTTCTTTGCACAGTCGCCATTCTGTGATTTGTCTTCATCTTCCGATTTTTTTTCGTGCGCCACTGCAATTTCCATGTCATTATCGTGACTACTTATCTTGTAGTTCCTCATCTGCTTGTTCCAAACATGCCTTTTGAAGCTGCTGAGATATAATATGTCGCTTTTTGTTTACGATTGTATTTGTAAAGTGAAATGTTTGCTGTTGTGCTCAGGAAAATATAAATTGTTGTAGGCTCACTATTCTTTTATAAATGATGCGTGTATAAAAACATTTTTTTAAGGAAATGTCATAGGCTTCGAGCCTAGCTGGTTATGACATCACAACCCCACGTGTCGATCTCGACTATCTGTCTGAGATCTGTTAAAAGCGTTTTAGCAACCCCGAAGTACGTTATGGTATGAATGAATATTAGGCCCTCCTCTGAGCCGTTTCAACAGTATGTGGTTGATTGTGTAATTGAGTATGTGTGCGTGCAAGTTACAGTATATGATTTGGCTGTCGTGGCGTTGGGAGGGCTGCGTCGTGGCCGGGGCTGCGTGGAGCAGCAGCACAGGAAACGCGTCAAAGCTCTGCGAGCTAACTGAAACCAGATGTCTGAGGCTATCGGCCGGGGGATTCTCACCGTGGAACAAGAGTGTCAGCTGGGGAAGTTCGCTTCCCCCTAACTGTTTGGGCGTCTCTCTGAATCTTTTGTCTCTGGGTTGTTTTCTTCTTTCTCTTTGTCAAAATTATCTGGTGTATTAGCTGTTTGATGATAAGCCGAACAATAGCAGGGGGCTGAGAGGAAAATTCTTATACGAACACCCTGCATCATTAAAAAAAAAAAAAAGGCCAAACTTTACATCCTTCACCAGATACAGAAAAAGAAGACTATATTGGTGTGTGTTGCAGTTATTGATTTAGATTGAATAGAATGTAATAGCTTGTCTCAGGCAACTTTACTGATATAACGCGGCATACTCTCAAGTCTTGTTTTACTACCCTATCTCTTTGAAGTTCTCCACGGTGAGAGATGGAGATGGCCTGCTTTCTATGCCTGGGAGCATCGCCTGCCCTCCTCTGGTTCACTGCCCCCTGACTTTCTCTCACACATACAGCGTAGACACACACACACACACACACACACACACACACACACCCATTTAAGCACACATGCGGACACACTCGGACATACACTTATTCATTCATGCACAGGGATCATACATGGCACATGCACACCCATGCACTGCTGATAGTTTATGTGCATGAATCCAGCTGAGCCTCTAATGTTTCCGGCCCTGCTGAGGCCTTGCCTCTGTCTCACCTAGGTCTCTTTGCCACTGGCATATTAACACAGGCCGCTAGGCAACGACTGCACGCACCCATCCACCCACGCACCCACACACGCACACACACACACACACACACGCACACACACACACCCTACAGCAGTGACAAGTGTTCAGTGTTACCAACTTCCAACTGGTAGAAAGACTGGCAAACAACAACAACTTGCAGGACAGAGATTATTGAGGGTCATAAACATTTTTGAGTCTATCAGTGGTGATAAAATAAAAACGCCATTAATGTTTGGTTGCAACAATTTTTCTTTGCTGCTGTCAGGTGAATCGGCAAAGCCTGAAGGTCCTGGACAGCCAGCTTTCAGCAGGCTGTTAGTGTTATCATTGCACGCGCACACACACACACACACACACACACACACACACACACACGCACACGCACACACACACACATAGACAGAGTCCCCTCTGACCCAGGCCATTTCCTGCCCCTGGCTGATCTATTGGCTGACGCCTGCCCTGTGACTGTAGAGGAAAAAGAGGAGGGGAAAGAAAGTGCGTATGTATGCTTACGGCCTGTCCCAGGGAATCGATATCCGTCTCGTATCTTAGAGCTGTGCCTGACCCCTGACTGACCTTGCTCAGCATTTGCGGTTCAGGTTTGTGTTTTTGTTAGGATCTGAAAACGTGAGAGGCACATTGAATTTTACCCCTCACTAATAGAGGTTTGAGACTGCGAAAAAGTGGGAAAACTCCTCACTTAAGTCTTGACTTAAAGGTGCTGGTGTGAGGATGCAGGGACATTCTGTCGAAATGGGGAAATTACAGGAAAAACTTGGCCTAGTTGGACAATAAATTTACAGTTAAGTTCAAAGAGTCACTTCAGAGCTTAGCCTGATATGGCTCTAAACTGCAACAATGACAAATGATCAATTACAAAGCTGCGAGGAGATGTCATAGATTTAAAGCATCCTTTCCAGCATTTGGTTTCAGCATAAAGGCAGAAAAAGCAGAAAAAAAGTTCACCTCGTTTTGTGCTCAAAGTTTTATATGGATGTCCATGTAGTGCTTAAGGCCAAGATACTAAAAATCTGTCAGGTTGTGTGTCTGTACTTGCATGTGTTCGACCAAAACTGAACCTGCCTTGACGTAGGTTGCTTTTTGGACTCAGCCTTGCGTGTTGTTGGTGTGTGCTGATAGAGGCTACGGCTCCTGGGCTTAGCGTGGCTGCAGGTGTTAGCCGCCACCGGCACTAATTGAACCCTGCCACTAAGGTAAGAGGGGGGTGGGTGGCGGGGATGGGGTTGTCAATGAGGGAAGGGAAAAAAAAGGAGGAAAAAAAATAGCGTGGTGAGGGCGAAGTGCCCCTGGGGGGTTGGGTCCCTGCCTGCCTGCCTGCTTGCCTGCCTGCCTGCCTGCCTGCCTCTCTCCAGCTCACTCCCCCTCCCCGCCCGCCCGCCCGCCCGCCCGTCTAAATAGCCGTGCCGACGCTCCAGGGCTTCCTGCGCCTTATCTGCTGATAATTGGGCACTGGAGCTCCACAGCTCGCTTATGAAATATAGATTCCTGACGGAGGGGAAGGATGGGGGGAAGGAGGTAAGGCTGTGGAGGAGGGAGTTTGCAGGCAGAGAAAAGCCCCTGGTTGTATCGGAGTGTGTGGAGCCTTGTGGGCTGTGTTGCTCTGGCTCGTTTAGCAAACACAGCCCCAATAGTTAGGGCGAAGGACTATATGCCAAATAGCCCACGCTGTCACAGGCAATTAAAGAATAGTGCTTTGTTCCTATTGTTCTCTACACCCACTGGGTTCAAAGAGCCGTAAATTGCAGGGGTGAACGCTTGTTGTGTAGTTTATCACGGAACATGAGAAATCTTTCAAGCAATTTCAAATGTACAGCGCATAATTGCCCCGTATGTAAAGCAAAGCTCCACATTTACTGCTCCCCTCCACAGTGTTTTTCTGAGTGTGTTTGCATATTGCAAATGGTGCGACTGAGTAGCCTTAGTAGCCACAGTGTCATTTAAGCATGTCCTGATGAGGGAAAGTTATGAATCTCAGAATTCCTGTGTGAGTGAATGGATGTGGATATTATTTTCCAGCAGCAAGGCTGTGATGTTATCTGCAGTCTCATGGGGGAATGTTATTAGATCACAAATGGAGACAAAATCCCAGGGAGAACGGAGCAGGGAAAACTCTGCTGGGTGCTCAACACAGCATGGATCATTCTTATCCACGGCCACTTCTCCTTTGAGCTTTAAGCAGCATTGTTCATTCAGGGTTCCATTTCATAACAGTGATGTGATCTATTTAAGATGGCTGTAATTGATATGTTTTATAATAGCAATGGATGGAAACAAAAAACATAGCTAAGGGAAAGTGTGTGTGTGTATGTATGTGTGTGCGTCTGTGCTCGTTTTGTAATAAAATTGGCACCTTCGCTGGTTGGACAGAAAAACTCCACATGAATGATGATGTCAACAAGCATCTGTTGACTAGGAAAACTTTTCCGTGGCTCCCCAAATAGCATTAGCTTCAGACTTGGGACCCCTTTTGCAAACCCGCTGACAATACAATGGCAAACTTGAATATACTGTATTTTCTGATGTCTATCAATGCGATAATAATTACATTTGTATTTCAGAGCTCTAACCATTCCGCTGACATACTGCAGCCTGACACAATTTTTTAAACGAAAGGATATTATTCACTAAAATGTATTAACAGAGTATTTATAGTAGAAAAGAGAACAAACCAAACTCAGCTGTGTGTCAAGCACGGCCTTAATGTCCGTCAGTGCCAAATCAATGCCATTGTCCACATTTAAGCAAACTCTGTGTTTTATGTACTTTAAAAGTTGAAAAGCCAGACTCACGCAAAAGGTCGCTGCGAAAGGGAGAAGGCATTTCACTAGCCTATCAGCCAAGGCTGGATGGTCCTTTCTTACATGTAGCCAATAACTAGACATCTCTAACTAGAACTCCCCAGAGTTTGTCATCTCAATCAGCTCCTCCTGTGACTTAAAAGTCCCAAGTAGCAACTACACCAGGGGCAAAGAGGTCTCTAACCCTGTTAGATGGATGTGTTCAAGGTCAGGAAATATCAGGCCTCTTAAATCTCCTTGGAGGTGGTCCACTGTGGGACTGGATGAGTGGAGAGATGGAGCCCAACTCATCAGACGACAGCAGGTTCTGGTGAAGCAGTGGGAAATTTGCACCAAATTCCTGTAACTCCCTCCTATCGCCTCTTTGACCACAGCGTCATCTTCTTAGAAAAAGCACACTCTTTGTTTTACACCAGCAGTGTGTATTTATCTTGGCTTGCATGCTTTAATTCAGCACATTTAGATGCTGGAAAATGTCTGATATGTATGCAAGTTTGCAAATCCAGGCTGCATTCATACATCAGTCTCCCAGCTCATGCTTTTCAGTTGAGGGGAACTCTACATCCGCCCTCTGCAGCTCCAAAACCAAGCTGTTCAAAACTGACCCCCATCGCGTTAGGGTGAAGCAGCAACCCCTCAACCCGACCCCATCTTGATATACAGCAGAGTGAACAGTCTGTGTTTCATGGGGCGGGGCTTGTCACAAGGATCGCCTCATGGTGGAGTGTGCAATGTGTGGCAACTACGTATGGTGCGGTCACCGCATTGGGGCTACCCGTTCATGGTCATGGCCCCATCGGAACACACCCCCACGCAACGAGTCCAGTCAAGTCCATTGGATTACTCCTCTTTTGTTGTGTCAGAGACTGAATCATCCAGGGCCAGACATTTCCACAGGGAGCATGCACCAATCCCTGGTGGCCATACCTGTTTATACAAGTCCAATCAAGTCCATTGGATTCAATGTAATCGTCCAAAACCTCAAAAGTGTCTTCCCTGTTGGCTCTTCCTTTTAATCACTTTACAAAATAATATTTCCTCAAACCTTTCCTGTGAAATGAATCTGATGTCCATAAGCAACTGGGCATTATTGAATAAATCTGTGCTCTGGTCCAGCTGAAGTGTTAAGTATTTGCTGGTTCTCATCCCCTCCACAGGTTGAGCAATCCCGTCCTGACCCATGTCACTGATCCGCTGGCTCACGGAATTATGGGAGACTGGTACAGCATCGCTTTTCTTGGCAGCATCCTCACCAAGCAGTTCTCTAACAATGTCTTTAGTCGCTGGCAGAATCAAATCCTCTTCAGTTGTGTGTGGTTTTTTTAGCATGAGCAATGTGGTATGAGGCTAAAAATGATGCCTTCAGGGCCCGCTGCGGGACAGTAGCTTGCTGCATGAATGTAGCCGACTGCCTGGCCAGATGCTTTCCCTTATGTTTGAAAAAGACAACTGTTTTTCAGCCTCGGCTGAAGTTTAGATGATTTTAAACACTCGTTTGAGAGGATCTTAAGGCAGAGGACTGGGTTGCTGGTCTGCTTGCCAAGTCCTTTCCTTTTCATAAACGTATCCATTTTTGTACCACGAGCTAGCTATATGCTAGCAAGCAAGCAATTTGATAAACAGAGCACACTTGTTTATACAGGTGCAGACCAACAGGTCAAGACGAACACTTTATGACCTGATGAATGGTGTTTGACTGACAGCCACTTAGAAGGATGAACATGCCAAATATGCGCTTGATTTGCTATATTAATAATAATGCACCTAAAATGGTAATAACTGGATTTTATTTAAAGAAATTGGAGGATATTTTTCCTCATCTTCCCTCCAATTTGCATAGGCAGCCCAAGCACCCGTTTGCCCCTGCTTTGAAAAACACTGGAATAGCTACAGACGACATGCCCCAAAGTGGCCAAAAAAATCAGTAAGTGTTGTTTTGTGGGACCAGTGTGGTGGACTTCTTTGCAGTGCGGACCAAATTATTTCTCATCAGTTGTTTTAAGAAAGCTATTTAGAGTTAATTTAGAAAATGAACTGTGACCACAGATTATGACCTGTTTTTTTGAGATGTCCTATGATGTGCTTGGCCCTCATGCTTCAGTGGGAGTGGTTATCTCCAAATGTCATCTTTGGGAATGAGACTTGTATACATAATGTGGAAAATTTAATTCTTGTGTCTTTTTTTGTCAGGCCTGTTATATCTGCCGATTCGGTGAAGTTAATGAATGGACAGCTTGACTGTGGGAGGAGCAGGACTGGGGTTTGGCGTTGTTGGAAAAAAAAAAAAGAGCTGGAAGGCAAATTCCTCCACATTTTATGCGCAAGTCTGTAGTTGTGTGATATTAAAATGCATACATACACACATGCACGCACATCCACACATACACATACACACATACATACATAGATACATACTCAGATATACATACAATACACTCATATTATTTAGCTACAGCATATGTAGCGACCATATGGTTTGTGCACTTATAGGGAAATGTTACACACTTTACGTTTAGGCAGTCTCCCCACCTTCACCTCTGTGTAATTTCACACATCTAAATTGTGGCTAAAAAGATCACAGCCTGAATTACTGCTTCATCAAAGTCATGTTGAGAAAACTGACTGACAAATTATCTCACCTGTTAGATATTTTCCCTGAACCACTTTTATTTGCTGGGCAAAATTACCAGCGCTGGGTTATGTATTGATCCTGGCGTGGAGAGGCCAGGCTCCCCTCTTTATTTCCCTTGGACTACAGAGGCCCTATTGGTCAATAGCCATTGCAGTTCCCTGCACTATAGGCCAGACAAATTAATTTCAATTACAATTAGCGCTGAGACCTGTGTGATCGTTTCCATATGCTCCCTGCATGCACTAACCACCCCACACTGGCCCATGTGATCTCATCTACCTGCCAAGTCAGCCACCATGCCATGCATTCCTGAAGCTCTGGCCCTCCGCCCTCCCTGCTCTAAACTCCTGTCCTCCTTCCCTCTGACTGCAAGGAACAGTCGGGGTCCTTAACTTGCACTTGACAAAGACCAAGGAGCACTCAATTCAGTGCTGGGTCTGTAGATTGCCACTCATTTATCATTTGTCGTCACCAGGTATTCCAAAAATGTATGCAATGTTCCTTTAACAAAATATTATGGTGTGATTAGATTTTCTTGAATTTGATGCTTAAAGCAATGATGAATTTAGATATGTATCCAGTCTTCACAAACAAATGCAGTATAGACACCTAAATCATGAATACAACACATCCCATGCTATCCCCAGACTTACGCTCACGGTGAATAATTACATGTATATAATTGCAGGAGTAACGTGCCAATTTAATATATATGGCTGCATGTGCTGCAGCCCAGAAAGCAGGTTTGGAGGTCCTCAGTCTTGAAATCATTTTACAAGCCACAAACTCCCATCCTTAGGCTGGGATTAACAGACCTATTTTGATAGACTGGAAACTGATTGGTAGTGAGCAGCGTCTCTTAACTCCTCCTCTTGTTTTGTGTCAGAGATTGAATCATCCGGGGCCAGACATGTCCACAGGGAGAGTGTACCAATCCCTGGTGGCCACACTTGTTTATACGGCTCCGTCTTCAACCCTGTGGATCTGGCATCAGCTCTCTTGCTTCCAACCTCCGTCCTCTTTCTTGCTCCTTCACCCTTTGACACTCCAGCTCAAAAGCCTGCCATGTTTGTGTGGGCGGCCGTTAGGGGAAGTAGTGACCAAAGCACTGGTACCTCTGTGGAAAGCCAATGGATTCAGTGGGCCAATAAAAACAGAAGACAGTGCGATTCTCCGGGCAGACTAAACATCTGCTCACACAACATCCTGGCTGGAGCTTCTGATGGGTGGGTGGCATGCAAGCACGTGTATCTACTCATATAATCTTTGTATAAGAAGCAACGTCCCTTTCTCCAACAAAATGGAAGGACATCAATTCAGTTTCTGAATTCCAGCAAAATTTTATTCCCATCTTAGACCCAAACTGGTTAGCAAACTCTAAATACTGATTACTTTAGTAGAGGCCGTCAGGGGCCTTCTTAACATTGGCAAAATGAAATTCATACAGTAAAGGTGACCCACATCACATCAGTACTTAAATCACTGCACCGGCTTCCAGAGTGACAAAATACTTGTCTACAAAGAGCTAAATGGTCTCTGAATATAATTCTGATTTACTTATACACCATGAAGCATTCAGATCCCTCAGATCATCTGGGACAGGTCTACTCAGTAAACCAAGCAAGGTGAAGCAGCTTTTACTCTCTGTGATGTGGTCAGTTCTGAGGACATTATTGTTTACAGCAGCTTTCCAGAAACCTGGATAGGCAATCTCCTTTCAATCTTCAATTGTTTATTTGCCTAGTTTAATTTCTTGTTTTTTTTTTATTATTGTTTTTTACACGCTGCCTTATTCTCTTCCCAATGTTTACGTTATCATTTAATGACTGTTGACGGTATGGTTGGATCGTATCCAGATTTTGATATGGTTAAATCGTCCTCACATTTTCCTGGAGTACTAGGTATTATGTGGAGTAATTAAACTAGAATTACCACCCCGCAGTCATTTGCCTCCCCCAAGCAGTCACTACGGTTTACATCTTTGTCTATAATATGAGTCATAAATATTTTGAATGAATTGTATGAAATATATTAAGTGCAAAACGTCATTACTCTATCACTTCATTCTATTAGTTGGGGCGTAAGAGTACACACAGAGGTCATGGTTGGGTACGTACCTCGGTTTTGGGGGGGGTCAAGGTTCGGGACTGTTTGGTACAAGAAAAAAAGCAACAATAAGTGCTAAATGCGTAGATTTAGTTTTCTTCTCATTGATTTTGGACAGACAGTCGAGCGAGTTGCAGCTTGTTCCACTTAGAGAGGCTTAGAACTACCTGAGATGGTTGGTACAGCCTTTAGTGTGTTAAACAGTAGGTAATAAACAAAACATTCACCCTCGTGTGAGTCATATTTTTAAAAGGCAATAGATCACAATAAGCTACAAAACTGTAAAGCATCATGTTATAAAAATACAAACTAAGTAAATCAATAAAAAATAAATCTTGTAGAATATTATGGGTTCCATTTGATATAGGATATACAATATTTAAACATTCAAAGCTTAGCATACTCACATAACTCAGTCACCGCTCATGTAGTCTGTAAAAAGCAGGGACCAAGGACTGGCTTACAAGCACCCGGGATGGGACACTATCGAGGCTCCAGCGCTTTTAAGCAGGGTCCTCCACTACTGCATATGGTCACATAGATGTTGAAAAGTAAATGCCAGTAGCCTTGGTAATATCTTTGGTCCTGTTCTGTTCTACATGCAGAGGCTTCTTGAAGATATGCTGTTGAACTTTTTTTTATTTTTTGCCATACTCCTGGGATGACACATCTGGTTGATGTTGTCTCATATGCATTAGCATGTTCAATATGTTTCCACTGACGCACCACACCACTGCTGAAGGACGCCAGCATGCAGCGCCGTCGCACATGCCGTCACTGTTGCAGTTCTCCTGGATCCCGCAGTGTTCCCGCACAGCTGATTTAAAAGAAGCAGGCAGCTCCTGTGTGTCATCTGAACTCGTCATAGTTAAATCTCTACTTCTTGCATTTTGTTTCGCTCTCCATCTTCTTCTGTTCTTTAATGGGAGTAGGCAAACAGCTTTATGTTTACTACCGCCACCTTGATTGAAGGGTGGGTACTGTCGTATGTGACTGACTTTTTTTCCCCCCATTTAGATGTGTTCATTGTGATTGCGTGCGCTGAACTGTGGCGTCCGTAGTGTGACGGTGTGGCACGGATACACGAACCATTTCCCTCCTACTTATTAAACATTGGCTGACAATTTGGTCATAATCAGCAAATGCGTTACACCCAAATATGTGCTCTTTGAAGTCACAGTGATCTCGAGCTTTGAGCTTCTCATCAGTTCATTTTTGGGTCCAAATGAATTTGTGCCATATTTGTGGTCCCAGGTCCCAGTGAAGATGACACTTTGACGTTTTGAAGAAAAGAATCAAAATCTTATCAGTTAAGCCCGAGTTGACATATGTGCCAAATTTGAGGACTTTCCTTCCAGGCATTCCTGAAATGTCACATTCACAAATTAATTTGGTCACCGTGACCCTGACCTTTGACCACTGACCACCAAAATTTAATCGGTTCATCCTTGAGCCCGAGTTGAAATTTGTGCCAAATCCCAAAACCCTCCTGAGCTGTTGTGTTCACAAGAATGGGGTGTACACACGTGTACAGACAACCTGAAAACGTCATCACGAATCATAAAAATGATGTACAGTATGTCTCAGAGGGAGTCGGCAAAATGTTGGCTTGCCGTTATCCTGTTCAGAAATTGAATATCAAATATTACATATTCGAATATTGCAAACAACAAAACAACACATTCACCCGAATTACAACTTTATTTACGACAAATACAAAACTTTAGTGCAAATACAGAAGTCAACCAAACAGGATAAAACTAAAAACAAATTGGCTGTGGGCTACAATACACTAATCAACTTAAATCAGTTCAATAAAAACAGCCCTATGTCATCCAATACTTATAGACCTATCACATAATCAAAAAATTAACAATAAACAATAAATACAGCAACAAAAATGTACATTGGCTGCATTCTGGCCACAACAGGTATTTTCTATTGGTTATAGGCCCCCATATACTGTATGAACTGCATTATATTTTTATTACCGCCAACCCACCGTAGTTGACCATAAACATCTCCATCTTGATCACGGTGAGGTGTAATCTTCGCTCGTTCTGACCAAATGCGGTTTTGCCTGTATCTTCTGGCCTCTCGTCACCACTGCTGACGTTCCCTCACTGACAGTCGCTGTGACAACAAGCACAGACTGAGTGTGACGCCTCATATAGACTGACTTTAAAACCCAACGAGAACTCCAAGCTGTTTCACGTATTTTCCTCCAGACCCCATACGGTCCTTGTACTCCTCTTTCTGCAAATCTCACTGAAACTTGGAAGTTATTTCAACTTTTTGTGTCATCTATTCTACCTCTAATATTCACATTTCTTTATGTTTTCGCATTGAATGTGTGCACTTATTTTGTTGACTTTTTTTTTTTGACTGAGGTGAAAATGTCCTAACATTTTTTTTTTTTTTAAATTTTTTTTAATTTTATGCAAAGGCATTGCATAATCTTGGATTGGAGATTTTTGAGTCGGTGTGTTGTCACTGGCTCCCACTGTCAAATTACAGATTGTAAATCTAATTTAAACTTGTCTGTCAGA
>CAAKHG010045163.1:37839-55951 GCA_901007715.1 Dactylopterus volitans
TTCCCACTGGCCTCCCGGAAACGCTGGCATCAAGCGTGCCGAGACAGATTTTTGAGGTGATTAGCAATAATGGCGCAGCTTCTCATGAATGAGTCCCTTTTTGAGAATATGTTTTCTATTTTAAGGGGGTTTTCATGGTTTGTTTTTTTTTAATTTTTTTTAATTTTATGCAAAGGCATTGCATAATCTTGGATTGGAGATTTTTGAGTCGGTGTGTTGTCACTGGCTCCCACTGTCAAATTACAGATTGTAAATCTAATTTAAACTTGTCTGTCAGAGAAAAAAAGCGTTTGTGAGTTTGTGCACGGCATCTCCATCAAATTGCATATTATGTCTTAAGCAGGGAAGCAAGCCAGAGGCGGCCACTCAGCAGAGCCAGTAACTACTACCAATAGTATAACAATTGTGGCTGTGCCTGCTCCTCAGGCTTTTGATTCAAAACTCGAGGCAAACGTGGTGTGGAAGATGTCAGTCAATATTTAGATCAGTTTGAGCTACCCGATCAGTGCTAGCTTAAACTAACCGAATATATCAAACTTTACCAGAAGGGCTGCCGTCATACCCAAATGTACTACTTGACGTAATCTTGTGGGATTCCGTTTGAACCGCACACTACCTCCATTGGAATTCTATAAAAAAAATTCCACTGCTTTCCTTCCTGGAAAAACTGCGGAACGCATGATCACACTCGGCTGTGATCAGACACTTAAGAGATTACTGGCAACTTCGTGTGGTCCTTCAGTGGCAATGTGGCGCGACGTACACCGTACAAAACACAAAAATCAAGTTAGCACCAGAAACTGCGAATGTTGCCAACGACAAGACCAGTTTGTTTGTCTGCACGTCGATTGTTCCCGCAGTTTGGAGCGGCGTATGCAGTAGATAACAGACACATGACTGTGACAATTTGAAGAAAGCGGTGAGTGTCTGAGCCGACAGACTGGCCCAAACAAAAGCCAAACAAGACTCCTTTCAGCTTTGGTTCCGACCAGTGCAGCGACAGTTCAGAGGAGAAAAAAAAGTTTGCGTGTTCAATGACCGCAGAACAGACAGGAACCTTTCAACTCATCTCATGTTATTAATGATACTTGTAAAAGAACTTTACGCAGTAGTGGCCTTCATTCTGCCTTTTGATTAACACGAAATCTATCAGTTGTTTACTTTAACTAAATATAGACAATGACAGAAAATACCATATGAGAGAAATCAACACCATGGGGAGGGGGCGGCAGTTCTGACGTATGACAACACATTCTCATGTTAATGTCAAATAGCAACGCTCCCAACTTGGCAAATAGTGATGACCTTGGATGAACATTCCCTGATGAGTGACAACAGCATTGCGCTGAATAAAATGTCTTAATAAATTATGTTAATTCATTCGGAAAGTTCGGAAACTGGAATGGCTTAAACCCCTGGGTGGTAGTGATGGGTAAGAAAGTGATACCAGACTAAATGATAGAATGAAATTGCATGAATTAAAACAATGGAGGAGCAAACATCCGAGATTGGTTCAGCTGTTTGCAGCTCATTCTGCCTGTCATCTGCCTGCCGACTTAGCCGCTCTGCCTCGCCGACCCTCAATGAAGAAGGGACAGGCAGAGGGGAGCCTCTTTCTCACGCTACTCTCGTTTAAAGGGTCTTAATTGTGGCAAAATTTCAGGGACAAAGTCACTGAATCGGCTGTAATATTGAATCCGCAGTCACAAAAGTCGAAGCAGGTGCGCGTGTGCATTTTGAGTTTTATTGTAGAAGTGAATCCCATATTCAAACTAGCTAACTGCACTTGTATTTTAAGCTTTATAGTAAACCAAAAGCACATGAGCATCGGCACAAACATCCACACTAAAACAGAACACAGGTACCATCTGGAATAAAACTCAGCTCATGTTAAGGTTGACCGCAATTTTTTTGGACCTGCGGAGAGCGCTGTCATAAACTTGTTAACAGTATCTGTGTTTGTAAAATGTCGTCCGCAGTTTTCGACATGTTTCCACCCTGGGAGGTAGTGCTCTCGACTGACCTCTATCAGAACAGCGTGTCTTTGCTTTGCACTTGGATGCTGAGTGATGAGGTTCAGTGTCTTCCTCCTCCACACAGGAGAAAGGGATTCCCTGTCCACAAACTACACAGGACTATGGAGGATAAGCGGAGAAGAGACACAGTGAGTCCTCAAACGACACAAGAAGCGGTCAGATAGAAAAAAATGGCGAGACGGAGAAATAAATGTGTTTCTCCTGCTTTTGAAGTATTTATGTGGATCTTCTAAGACTGAATTGTCAGGCCAGGTAGGACTTATTTTAAGGTATTTATATTTCACAACATTAAGGACACTGAAGAACTGGCCTTTCAAATGTGCGCAAAAGGGTTTTCCCTGATTTCGTGCATCCTGGTTCAAATTGCAGAGCAACTCTCATATTGTACTTCCCTGAAGAGTACTACATAAAATTTGAGTATATAGACCAGCAGTTGGTCACATGTCTTTTATACAAACATCCATCCAATCAAACAATTTTTTGAAATTTTTTTTTTAATTGATTCACCACAGCTTTTTTCTCTGACTTCTCTCGCATCCACACATTCTCATGCAGAAACACAAGAACATGTGGAACAAGCATCATTGCACACGCACACACGTGCACGCACGCACACACACACACACACACACACACACACACACACACACACACACACACACACACACACACAATGCTACATCACTAAGCTACCCTGAGAGGGAGTGCTGTATTGGGTTTTCTTCAGGAAGTGCGGCTCCTCCAAAGCTCTGGTCAGATGAAAGGCGAAGAGCTATATCGATTGGCGCTGAGCGGCGGGTGGTGGAGCAAGCGTTCTGTGTCTGTGTGTGTTGGTGGGGTAGGAGGGGGGTTGGGTTGGGGGGAAGGGTGGCTGTGGGGAGGGGTTGTAGGGCAAAGCCTGTGGTGCGTCTGCCTGATGCAGGGCTGCCAGCCAGGCGAGGAGCAAAAGGCCACAGGGGCACGAGGGGCGGTGAACAGGGGGGTAGAGCGTTGTCGCTGTGGCCCCGTGACTCGACCATAACACCCCTCACCCCTCAGCGGAGAATGTACAGCACGTACGCACACACAGACACACGCATGCATACACACACACACACGACGCCAACACCAATCTGCTGCTCTTGATGAGAACTGTCAGAGAATGGAACAACATGGCTCTGAGTGAGCGAGCAAGCGGACAAACACAGAGCATGTTTCAGCCAGCTCTCTTGTGTTACTTTTAGAACTGAGTATCATTTCAAAGTAGCGGATACGCTACTTTTTCCAACCTAATTTCCTAATTTCATTAATTCAAAGGAATTGTTTAAAGAAAAGCAGCTGTCTATCTGGGAGAGGTTTATCTGGGAAGCAACCAGAAGATACTTTTTCAATTGCTAGCTTGAAAATTCTCATAAAACATTGTTTCATGGCTCCAAACAGGTGTAGTTTGGCCTGATAACAGGACTATACATGTGGTTATTTGATTAGACTGCAAAACCTCTAAAAGTTAAAGATGAGCATTTTTAGAAGGAAAAGTGCCATCTACAATACCTCCATGGCAGCTGCTGTCTTGTTTTATGTTGTCTGTGGTCATGATATCGCCACCTGAAAAACGGATGACAAATGGCGAGAGATGGTATATCTAATGTTTTCTAGCGGGGCAGTATGGCTGGTAACAGACCACAACAGTCACAGGCTGATGTAGTGACAGTGTGATGTTGGACATAGAAAATAATAAGTGGGCTCTTGTGATGAGTGCAGTTCAGAACCTGTACGTTTTAGCCTTGAAGATTGGGCAACAAACTACTACTTTATATTGAGAAAAGGATGATCACATGGGGTAAGACCGAGCCTCTCTCAACATTAACCACGTGTTACAAGGTTGAATGTCCAGACTTTGTTGTCTTTATTGTTTCTGGATGATTTAAAAGAGAAAAAAACACTTTATTGTGGTCACATGTTTCTTTAAGATCAGTGTAGCCTGACGATTTTTACTTCATTACTGAAGTGAAGTTCAGGAAACAATCTTTTAGTTATTTTTACCTGTCTTTATAGATAGTTTAGATGTATTCAATATAACTTAATTTAAGTAATTTTTTTATTTGACGCAATTCCTACAAAGCATACAATTTTGTAACTAGTGACAATTTTAACATGTGAAGCACTTTGTGCGACATTTTGTGTATGAAAAGTGCTCCGTAAATAAAGACTGATTGATTGATTGATTGATTGATTGATTGATTGATTGATTGATTGATTGATCGATTGATCGATCGATCGATCGATCGATCGATTGGTCGATCGATTGGTTGGTCGATCGATTGACTGAAAATTTGTGCTCGTGCTGCACATTAACCTTTAAAAACCTTCTCCTTGGCATTACCATATTACAACGGGCATACATTAATAGAAAAATAATTTCCCGGATGGGCTGTTCAAGTAAATGAAAGGTTAAACACTTGACAGACAGTCGTTTTGCATCTCAAATCATGCGTTGTGGGCAACTACTGGCTCATATTGCAGCAGTGAAACATTGTCCCACCGCTCCGTCTGCATTTCCACCAGAAACAACCGATGTCAAACAAACCACACTCTTTGCAGTTGGTTTGACCCGTGTATAAACAAGTTTATGGTTTGCTCGTAATGGACAATATCTATATGGAAAATTCAGTCGGCTGCAGCGTGTATAAATCCCTCTTTGGTGCCTTATCAGATTAATTTGAGCCAACACAGAACCATATGTAGACCGGTGCTGGGTGTGCCCAACCCTCTGTGCTCTGTGCCCCGGGGGAGAGATCGGCCAGGGCGGCTCGCTAATTGAAATGTGTTGGCGACTCATCGACGTCTCGGCTGCAGTTTCAGGCTATTTCGAACCGCAGTGCTGATTGCTGGTTTCACATCACACAGAGAAAAAAATCAATAGGAGCTGGGAGAGCATGGGTTTATTCTTTGCAAGCAGACGTTAATGCTTTGCAGAGGAAGGTTTGATATTTATCATTTGTCATTTTGTCTCTCTAGATCAGCCTGAACAATACATCTTCATTTCTGAAAGTTATAGCTTGTGAAGAGTTTAAAAAAAAAATGTCCAGAGCAGTGGTGGCCAAGCCAAGTATTAATTTGACTTGTTTTTTTTACTTTAAAACTTTTTTTTTTTTTGCATGTTTTTCAACAGACGGAAAAACTCTTGGCCTCTCATAAGCACCAAAGAAGGCGTCATAACGCAAACGTGACTTGTGATTTATAAGGACCTTGCTTGTGCTTTCAGCACTGCACAATTCAGTGGGCTGAATCTTCCGCCATCCTTCAAAGGCATCAGTGTGCCTGTAGACAGTTTTTACTCGAGTGCAGTCTGGTGAGTGCGGCTGTAACACCAGTTCATTGGACGATAGTTGGCTAATCAAACATTACTTATTGAAGAATTGGCTTTACTAAAACAGATGGGTTATCCTATTCTCTGATACTTTTTGGGGGGAAAAAAATCTTTAAAAAAAAAAAGTTCCATTTCCACTAAATAAAGTTAGACCACTATGTATTTAACTTTACTTTAACTGTGTTTAACTTTATAGCCTCACAGTAACGTCTGCTTTTTAGTGGTGGCATTGCAAGCCATTGTTCTGATCTTTTGTTGGATTCCAGGGGCCTAATTTGGGATTGAATTATGGTTTTATATGGCACTGCTCATATCAATGAGTTCTGTTCTGATTTCATTGTTTGAAATCACTAACTCGGATCTCTGAAGCCTAATGTTGCCTCCTATCTGGGCTGTAGCTGTTGGCGCTGCTACCCTTCAAACGCAGAGTAAGCCCTTTGAAAAATGGATTGCGGAAGAGATAAGAAATAATTTATGTTCCTATCACTGCCTCGCACAAATATGGTGTGGAATACAGTGCCAATAACTCCCACAAACTCAGAGAGGCACGCTATCTTTTACTGCACAAATTATTAACGGCGCAGGGGATAGATAGACATGGCTTGTTGCTCGTTGAAGCTTTGAGTTCGCAGCAGAGATTTATTATAAAAGACTCCAGAGATGCAAAAGGTGTTTAAAACAAAAATGGAGTAAACCGTCATGTAATATTTTTTTATTGTAGCATTTCCATCCACATCATAATTTAAGATCCAGTGAAAATCCTTATTTTGCTGTGTGAGTGCATGTGTGTGTGTGTGTGTGGATAGTCCATGTGCTCTTGGTGTGTGCGTGTGTGTGTATGGTCCATGTGCTGTGTGTCTGTGTGAGCAGGGAATAGAGGGGAGGAGGGAGGGAGGGAGTCTAAAGGGGAGTGTTGAGGGAGGATACTCAGGGTCGGGTGTCCGCTCGCCTCTGTCGGCTGGCGTTGACAGCTACAGACGCTGGTCTAAAATGAGAATCCTCCTGGGCCGCCTGCCTGCCCATCCAGCAAGAAAATAAATCCCATGTGGAAGAGCCGCTGTGTGGGATCACAGACAGCCGCCTGACCTCACAGATCCGCTGGGGGAGGCCTAGGGCGCCGGCACGACAGCACAACCCCCCCGCCACCCACCCCCCCCCCCACAACCCCCTCTAGGGTCTAATGTTACTCTGCCTGCTTGCCAACTCTGAAATTCTGGAGTTACAAGCCTATGTTGGTCCACACTAGTTCGAGTCGGTTTTAAAACAGATTTTTCCTGAGTGTTTGGGTGAATATTTAGCTTAAGGCCTCGATCACACCACAAAAATAGCACTGAGGTCTCTGTGCTTACAGGGCCATAGACTGTCGAACATATTCTCAAAACTAAGCTGTAAGGGAAATTTTACTTACACCTGAATGCCTCAAGGGCGGGTGTGGTTGATGCTGTTGAGAGGCTGCACACTATAACCTGCTGAGCAATTAGACTTATGCTGAGATTAAAAGGTTTTGAAATATGATGTGCTATTAAACACTGCCACTGAAGGAGGCTACCACATTGCTAAATTTGGTGTTTACATTTCTGTTAAAAATAGCAATGGATAGACTATTTAACCCCTTCAAACCTGCAATGTTTCTGCATATGTTAACATTGCGCTCAAATCCAATATTCTCTGATATTAAATTCTGCTATTCCCAATGAAGACAGATGAACTTCCTTTAGGACCAAAGGGGGGTATCATTTTAATCATAAGATAAAATGGAAGCAAGTCAGCAAAGTTCGCATCATCAATGAATATCAACAGCTACTACAGATAGTCACTTGAATCGAATTCTGCATCTGTTTTTTTACAATCGCACAAAAATGAGAACTAGTATAAAGAGCATATGTCGAAATAGTACATCATGAATTTGAATAATGTCTGGTGTGATATGTAGGTAGCAACATGAAATCATCATAGCCTGGATAACTAATAATTTAATTAGATGTTATCATCTCTACAAGCAGTTCAGTGGCTCTGGCAGTTAAAGCAATGGTAAGTAACTATTATTTCTAGAAAGATGGCTTCCGCATTATTTTCGTCAGAGTTGGACTTGGCGCAGGGAGAATGCCGCCTCTTTCATTTCCCTCTCCACAACCTGAGTTTCTGTTCTTGCACCATGTGTAACACACTAGCAGCCAGCTAGTTAGCAGCTAGCTCAGAATTCACATTGATCTAGACTGATACATTGGTTCAATAACTAACGATCAAATATCATTGCTATTGCAAATGGATCCGTATCAGGCTATTTAAGATAGCCTTTGTTTTGGAATTTCCATGGCACATTTTTGTCACTGTTTCCACCCGTCGCACGTGCTTGCTGCTCCCTCCTAAACGTGCTAGGAGTGGTCTAATGCTAGAGGGAAAGCTGCCAAGAATAAGAGTCTGAAGACATTTAGTCATTTACTAACCGTTTTTCGTTTAAATATCTGTATGCTCATCATATTGTTACAGATTTTCTGATATCTGCCGAAATCATATTGCTGCCTAAAGAATTGATATAACATCAAATCGTAATGAAACTTGTGATTTACCCCTCTACCAAGTATACAAACATCACGATGAGGCAAGATGTATGACCTTAACTAGCAAAAGGAAGGTAAAAAAGGGTATCAATTGGGGTGGTGAAAGGAGTTGTAGCCTTCAATGCCCATTCTGTGCAAGAGATTACAGTTTGTGTCCCTGTAATTAATGTTTCCTTTTTTTTATGTTACTCTAGTGGCAGCTAACTATGCATGTCTTTGGTTTCATTTGTCCAGGGTTTGATATATTTTACATAGTCTGCTTGAAAACAATTTGATTTTAGTTCGTTTCATTGCTGATAGTATTGAGAATGTCTTTTTTTAAAATTACACAGTCGTTACAGAAACGATGTCCGATGGTAGATAATCCACAGACCTCACTATCAACAGCTTACTTTTAAATATTTGAAAAATGATCCATGTGAAGCCTGTTCACCGCCATTGCGTGTTGTGTCAGTCCTTTAAATATCTGTAATACATTTGTTATCACTCCCTTTAGAATGCTTCGGATGGAGTGACCTTGACCCAACAGCAGGCCAGTAGGTGCATATACTGTAATCTATAATTGCCATGAACCACTACAGAAGTCACAACCACCTCTGGAAGTATGGCTACTGACATGATCCTGGACCGTGTTTTGTTTGGGACTTTTCGGTTTCCTGTTTTATTTTTAAGACTTCCTCGTGTCGCTACGTTTATTTCCTGTAGGTGCAAAATCATCTATTATTTCCATCAGCCTCCACAGAGTTCACTGCCACCTCTGGAAGCATGGATCCCAAAAGAAATCTGTCTTATTAAACAATGTTTTTTGACGCATCAGCGCTACAGTTAAGGTTAAAAAACTTGATATGGAAACATCACCGCTGGGGTTGATGTTATTACTTGTCATGGTCACAGTGACAAAAGGCTTTTTCAAATCTATAACTCATTTCGGGACTGTCGTCGGGATTCTAGGAACGGCCCACCATGTTTTGACTTCCTCTGCCATACTGTATATCGAAGTCATGATTTCTTCTTTTCTCGGGTCATAATTTTCATGGCCACTAGACGGTATCTGTCACTTGAACGATAGCAGGTGAAGTCGGGCCCTGCTACCTCGGGTCTGTTTTGGATTACAAATCATAATGGGCCGCTAATGTCTGCTTCCACTGTTGATAGTACGTGAATTATCAATAGTGACAGGGAAGTACTTCTAAAAAGGTTTTCATTCTTCAACACTTCTTTAATGCTGGTGCCAACTGACAGGAAATAGTATTATTATCAGTGCGTAAAATGGAGGAACCATTATTAGCGAGCATGAGCACATGAACTTTCATTTCCACTCATGCAGCTAAATATTATCTCTCCCTCTACCATCGTCATAGCAGCGATTTATGGAGGCCATACACTGATATATATATGTACATTGAGTAGTTTCTCCTGAGGGCACAATTCTCTCCAAGAGATGATAATTTTAGCATAATTTTAATGCTAAAAAAAACGACATAACACTGGCTTTAAACTTTTATGCCAGCACTTTTATTAAAAAGACATATTTCATCATTTGGGATTTGGGGTCATTATAGCGCCAAACGGTAGCATTCCTAAATCAAACCTCCACCTTTGAGCAAAGAGAGAGTCTGGATCACAGATGGCATATAAAAGAGCTGTCCACATCGGCCTGTCAATAGAGCTAAGAAATTCTGTTTTTTTTTTTTTAAGCTTGTGTGAATCAGTCCTGCGAGCACCGCTGGGCTGCGTGACTGAACAGCTGGTGACCAACTGCACAGAGTAGATGTTACCTGAAAAGTCAGGATTTTTTTTTTTTTTACTATAAAACCAACTGGCGAACTCTTGCTTTAGACCGATTGAGCCCCTCAAAGCAGAAGAAAACGACAACAACAACAACCAAGTTGCTTTATTTTCCCTTTGACGTCCCTCCGCCGCGTCTATCGTCGCTTGTATTTCTGTGGGGAAATTGGACAAGTCATCCTCTGCTTTAAATAGTTAATTACTCTCGCTGCGTCTCCGGCGGTGTCTGGGTGTAGACGGAGAGAAACGGAGACGCTTCTGTCTGTCTTCCTCCTGTTTTTTCCAGTAGGGCCAGGCCTATATATTTTGCAGCTCATGTCTGAAAGGCTGGCTCCAAGCGCTAGGGGTGGGCTCTCGCTCTCTGATGGTTTTCCAGTGAGTATTTGTCAGGTCAGACTGTGCACCGCCCGGCGGTCTCCGCTCCTCTCCCCGGGTTATTTATTACCTCTCTCCCCCGCCGGCAGCGTTGCGGCTCCGGGGCCGCTGCCAACAACGGCGCAGAGGCGGGGACCGTGTTGGGGGGTTGCTGAAGGACGACCGGGGAGGGACTGAACTTGAAAGCTCAGTGTCAGGCTTATTAGCCTCCACTGCAATTAACCCTACTGAGTAACCTCCGAAATCCAGGCCGTTTTAATGGTCTTTACAACATGCAGGCTGAGGACTGACCCCAGAAATGTCAGTAGTCCACTCTTTTTGATATTGTTTATAGCCCACACCAAATGTATTTCTTGTTTTCATTACAAAATTTGTGAATCACAGTAGGCCTGGATGCCATGGAGGAACGGTCTCACACTGTCACCACTAGCACTGGCTAGGTGAGCTTTGATTGCAGTTTTGATGTTTAATTTTCAGCTCCTTATACATACGCCGGTCAAACACAACATTATGACCACTGGATGTTTTACCATGGAATATAATGCATCAGCCTGGCAATAAAGTCAAGAGTTTTTATGTTGGATTTGTGTTGGATTTGTTTGAGAGAGCTGCTGACATGTTTTGGTGATTGTTATTGGGACTGTGATTTGTGATGCTGTTGAACCACAGTGGGTTATACTGAGAGGTGTCCCTAATATTTTGGTCATCCCATTCATATGCATTAGGGTGCATATTTTGGTCATCCTTCTCATACGCAGTTGGGTGACAAAATATTAGGGACACCTCTCAGTTTAGCCCAGTACAGTTCAACAGCATCATAAATTACACCTCTCTCAAACACATTCAGGAAAAAACAAACAAACTTGCAGTGGTCATAGTGGTTGCACATGCAATTTTAAAATGTCACACTGTATTCTGGGTGAATATGAGTTTCCAGGCATACACTAAACAATCACAGTTAACCGTGTTCAATTATCATTCAGGGAAGTCATATGTTGGAAGAGTGCTATCTAGATTTTCGTTTATAATCTTCGCATGCTACCAACAATCAAAACGCACTCTGAAATTTTCAGGCTGCAAAATGTTTATGGATTGATGTTGTGGCCTTGAAAATTAAAAAGTTTTGTCCTTGTGCCAACCAGATAAATCAGG
Organism: Dactylopterus volitans; assembly: GCA_901007715.1. NCBI lineage: Eukaryota > Metazoa > Chordata > Actinopteri > Syngnathiformes > Dactylopteridae > Dactylopterus > Dactylopterus volitans. Next base: position 49,101 of record CAAKHG010045163.1, read on the forward strand.
TGAACTAGCATTCCTTAATCAAGAAGAGAAAACAGAAGAGGGGTGGGGAGGGGGGACCAGTTTTCTCAGTACGGATGACTTCACTGTTTCTTGGCTGGAATAAGTCATATACTGCTACTTTGGGTACTTTGTAGAGGTTCTAGCTAAATCTAGACAAGGCAGGGTTGTGGGGGTTGTTCAGAGGCATTCTGGGAAACACAGGAGGAAGCTGAAGTTTTTTTTAAGGCACATTGAGGGAAAAATTTCAATAACAAAAACCAAAAAATATATCTTGGCAGTCTTTTAGTTCTATTAAACATGTCAAAACATTGTGCAATACTAATATTTATAGTATTCTATGAAATGGTTTGAATCCATGCCAGCTGTTTAGCTGCTCTCAGCTTGAATATACCATATATCATAAGCTAGACAGCTCATCCTACATTGAAAGTAGAACTAATTTTCTATCAAATATATAAACAACTGTCTTTTGTAATATGACTACAGTTGGCAGGTGCAGGAGCAGGTGTGGGTTTGTCCTTTTTTTATGGGTAGAATTCCTCTTTGCTACACTAGAAGACGAGCGATACGAAAAAGATTAAATGAGGTGGAAAGGTTAAATAAGGTTTCCCCCATCACATCAAACATTTCAATGAAAGACAGAATGGAAAATTCTACTCAGAGCTGACACTGAACCGATTTCTGAAGACGTGAAAGCTCGAGTGTCATCATTGTATCGGTTTGAAGAAACAACTCCGTGACGAGCCACCAAGAATGAGTCATGATCGAGGACGGGGAGTGGGTGTACGAGTGGGCATGGGTGTCCTCTTTATGACTTGTTTCGGCAGGGCTCTCCCAATGGTGCATCCTCCACCGCCAACGCAGGCATAAACAAGGTTTCCATCGAGACATTTTGATGCCGCGAAGGCTGACTTGATCAGGCGATAATCAAAGAGCTTCTCGTCTGAAATGAAGTGTTCCACTTGCTAGAAACGGTTTTGTAAACATACACTGTAAATGTCAGCGACTCCTGATTTATGTCACGGCCTTTGCCACCAACATGTGGGAAATGACATTGTTCTTTAGTTGAAAATGTTAGCTTTCTGCGCTACCTCGGACCCAGCTCTTTGCATCCGTGATGTCAGGAGCTTGTTTCTCTTTCGCTGCGGGTGTAAAAATCAGGTTTCACACATCACAGCTCAGTATTTCCAGAAACGTGCCAATCTACAGGTCATCGTTGTCCTCAGCGAGGTAGCTGGCATGTGTTTTTTGTGAATGTCTATTGTGTGTTTTTGCCTGACTGGTCCTGGCTGTAGGCATTCTACCAGTTGGGGCCAGGCTGTGGTCTCTGGCCTTCCCATGCACCGCTTCCGCCTGCGGTGTGGCGTGCCTCCTTCCTGTGTGTGTCAGAGGCAGTTTGGCCTGATTTATAGGCCCCTGACACACAGTGTTTTGGACCCCACCTCTGCTGCTGGAATGGCTATTCCATGTGTCGGCGGTGGATCCACCTGGGTGGTTCTCCACTGATGGGGGTCAGATGTGGTCCTGCTCCCGAGCTCCTGGAGCTCAGGGGAACTTGCCCTGCAGACGGTGTGGAGAGAAAGTGCTTTTAGAAAATGCGTCTCCAGGCTTTTGAGGTTTAACTCGAGCCAAAGCAGCAAGCCTGCAGCAGTGGTTGTGCACATCCCTGATCCGCTCCCGCTCCCATTTCTGTGCCTACGCCTGCTTGTGATCCAAAACTTCATCCAAATACTGACCATCTACTTTTTGGTGTGCGCAGAACTTTTGTTGTTTTTAAAAGCTAGCACTTTATATGACATCATAACAACATGGCAATTGCAGTGTAGCCGTCCCCTAAAGCATACGCCGCCTTATCATCTAATTTTACTGTAAAAGAGACCGAAATTGTCAAAATGAATATCACGTGAGGAAAGACTTGAAACTAGCTATTGAAATTCATTTGGGGAATATTTGGTGACATTAGGGGTGTAGTGATAAAAAAAGAATCATGATAACTGAAAATATCATGTTCAAAAAAATCTACCGTTCATAATTCACACATGTTAGTATCGCGTGAACACTCTGGCACCGCCTTAAATGGTTTTGTACAGTCATGGTTACACACCCAGTCTGCCTCCCCACACTTTTAAGCATAACTCATCCGCCAAAACACACACAAAACACACAGTTAAGTTCAGGGTGAATTTAACCGACAGCTTTGTTTTTATTCCTGACTTTTTTCTTTAGATATGGCCATGAAATCTCACTTGTGAATCCTTTTGGCAGGCTGGCTGTTAGCATCGGCCTCACGATTCACACTGGGAGGGTATGTCCAGTTCTTGAAAATGGTTCAGGCTATTTTGCAGTGATTATACAACTAAATTCCTCTGGTTAGGGCTGTTGGTTAAACGCTCAGGTCTCAACAGTGAGCAGCACGTGTCCCACCCTCCCGCCCACCATTTTGCCATCTCCAAGTTCGGTGTCTCTATTTTTGCCGCGTCCCACCGATATCACACTTGTGGTTTTTGTGATTTGAAATGTGCTGAAACTTTGCAGCCAAGGTTAACACGTGTTGCACTCAGTTGTCAGGTTTCAGTCTTTATGAAGTTTAGAAAACACAATAGCTTTTTTTTCTTTTTTTTCATGAAAAAAATTCAAGTTCTTGTAAAACATTGTGAGGGGGTTATAACGCTGACAACTCTTCACACACAGATGAGCTGTTTCGGTCGTAGCCACAGCCGGTGGGGTTGAAGCATGGAGACGGCAATAATGGTGTAGGTGGACTATGACAAATAGATGATTGAACGGGGTGCAGATGAGTGGCTGAGGGCCTGGACAGATCGTCTGTGATCCAGACTTTGCTCAAAGGTTTGATTTAAGAACGCTACTGCTACTGTTTGGCTTCATGATGAAATATGTCTGGGTTGTTTTGTTTTTTTTATATATATATACATATATAACTGCTGGTGTAAAACCTTAAAGCCAGAACTATGTCTTGGGTTTTTCTTTTTTAGCTTTAAAATTATGCTAAATTGCCGTGTCTTGGACAGAACTGTGACTTGGGGAGAAGCTGCTAAGCGTTTGCACATCAGTGTTTGGCCCCCATAAATCGTCACTATGACGATGGTGGAAGGGGCGAAAATATTTAGCTGCATGAGTGGAAATGACAGTTCACGTCCTCATGCTCGCCACTGACGGTTCCTCCATTTTACGCACTGAGGCGCCGTCCTTCACGGTCCCCCCTCCTCCGCGTGGCGCTCGCCGAGCCTCCCCTGTTTAAATGGGCCAAGTTGAGAAGCGGCAGAGAGTGCAAATCTTGTTTGGTCTGGGTCTGTGAACTTCAGCGTGACTTCAACGATACACACAGGGGTTAAAACAAAAAACAAAAAAAAAATATAACCTAAAAAAACGTCTTTTCAAACTTTCAAATGTGTTTGTGTGGCGCAAAACACAACGCAGGAATACCAAGCCCGCTATGTTTCGGCTTATGTGCCCGATTAACGTAATATGCCGTATTTAAGCGATATTACCGGTCTCCTTTTTTTTTAATTATTGGCTTATTTTCGTCGCCACACATGAACTCCCCATAACTGACTGCGTCGTTGTTGTTGTTGATGTTGTTGTTTTTTAATAAGTTTGAACATCCGATCGCAAATGAGTTTTTGTAACGATCCAAAAAAAACAACAACAACAACAAGCCCAAAACAAAACACACACACACACAAAAAAAACCGCCCTCTCATTTCAAATTTCATCAAACGTGAAGAAATGAGAGTCAGGAGGCGCAGCTGCGATTGGTAATTGTATATGAAACGTCCGGGCTCATGGCTTCCCAGCATGTCAGGTATTAAGAGAGCGAATGTGATTAAATGTGGGAGGTAGGAGCTGCGAGGCTGGCGGAGAGCGCTGCTGTCGCTGCGAGCTGGAAACTACTGAATGGGAATCTATCCGGCAACTTCAGCAGACCGCTGTCTCACGGCGACACTGGGGCTCTGCGTAAAACCAAGCGGCGCGTCTCCAAGTCTGGGTCAGCCCAGCTCACAGGCGGAGAGGACGCTCAAGTTGGATCGGGCGAGCAGTTTTTCACTTGTTACCGGCGCGCGGCTCCTGCGAACATGCCTGCCATCAAAAAGGAGAGGCTGGATGGGGACGACATGGCATTGACTGCGTTTAACCAGTCCGAATACCTGGCCCCTTTAAATGCCGCCGCTATCCCCGTAGTGACCCCGCATCCGCCGCCCTATGACCACATTTTCGCCCATCACCGTGCGTACTTGGGGCTCCACGACTCGGCGCTGCATCACCAGCACCTCCACCATCACACGGACGACTTAATGCTGGAGAGGTTCTCTTCCATCCCCGACTTTCAGCCCTTCTTCGACAACGGGGAGCCGTGCATCGAGGTGGAGTGCGGGGAAAACAAGGCTTTGCTTTATATTAACAAACTGTGTCAAGGTAGTAAGGGACCCTCAATTAAATACAGGGGTGAGTGGCTCACACCCAACGAGTTCCAGTTTGTCAGCGGGCGAGAGACCGCCAAAGACTGGAAACGGAGTATTAGACACAAAGGTAAGAACCGCCGTCCCCCGTCCTCGTGGTTCTCGCGCGGCAGAGGAGCGGCTCCCCGGTCGCGAGCCGCGCCGCGGTCGCCGCTCCAATCGGGGTTCAAACTTGGCTGGTTTCGGTGCGTAGTTTTGGCGTGAAAGGGTTACTGCGCTCGGTGCGTAAGGGGACAGATGAGGGGGGAAAAAAGCGCATATCCTCCACGTATCCTCCGAGGCTTTGAGACAAGAGTGTTTTTTTTAGGGGGGGGGGCAGCGATCGTAGACCAAACGCGGGCATCCGGAGCATGCGGCGCCGGGACTGAGGTGAAAAGCATCGGTACTTAGGTAGTACTGTGTATGACAGCTGAACGACTTAAAGCAGTTATGGCCTGTGTGGGATGACTCGTACCGTGCTCCACTGCGGCTGCACTTGTACATGGGCATCGACACTTTTACGCATCGCATTTCAGGTCCGACTAGATTGTTTTTTTTGGTCAAAAAAACAACAACTGCACTTTGTCATCCCAGTTTGACGTGTGGATGGTTCTGCGTGCCATGTTAGAGGCAGCTGCTTTCGTCCATGGGTGCATTTTGTTAGCTTTTACCGAACTGCCAACATTTTCACCACCACTGACCTTGCTCCTATATATTTTTTGAATGTTGACATTTAAAGGATAGTATTTTTCTCACCACACACATACACACAAGCACACACACACGGATGCTCAGGCAGAAGTGACACATGTTAAGATGTGTGTGTGTGGGGGGGGAGGGTGTAAGCCCCCAGGCCAAATATGATAGCCAAATAGTTTAATATACTGATTCCAATAGACAGTTGACAGTAGGCTGCTGTCTCTCTGGCTCAACACACTGGACTGTGAGTAGAATTATATTTCATGGCATTTTCTTGTAATTGTCTTTGACATCTTTTATGGTGGACTGAAAAAAAAAAACGAGCCAATTTTCAAGCAAGTTGACAATACCTGACCACATGCTGTGTCATGGAGGCGATGAGTTTGCTGATAGTTGGTGCATAATCAATTCTACCAATGACAGGGTCACGTTTCTTTTTGTTGCAGGGAAAAGTCTCAAGACTCTTATGTCCAAAGGAATTTTACAGGTGCATCCTCCAATCTGTGATTGTCCCGGTTGTCGAATTTCATCTCCAGTGGTAAGAACTTTTAATTTTCTGTCAAATTAGTGCATTTCTGTGTTAACTAGGAGAAACTAAATGGGAAATGTAGATTTAGTATGACTTGACCAACAACGCTGCTGGATTTTTGACTTGCGATTGTCAAGGATTCACAGTATTGCTGAAGATTGTACTTTGTCAAAGTGCAAAGTGGTTTGTGATAAACTGATATCGATCCCAAATCATATTTGTACTGAGAGACAAGGTAGTCTATTCTTAGTGATTTCTCAAGGTCATATTGTGGGGAAAAAAAAGTCTTTTATTGGATGATGGTGGTTTTTGCTCAGTTAAATTAATCATCAAAGCTCGCGGCTCCTTGGCTGTCAAATGAAGTCGAGCCAAATTTTAATCAACCGAAATCACAAATCTGCTCGCAAGCAGTTTGGATTGTGTGCAGCACACAGCTCCTTAATACTTCTGCTCTAGCTTTGTTTTGTTTTTGTTTTTTTGTTGATTTTTTTTTTTAAGTCTCCTTAAAGACACCATTGGCCCAAAGTTTAGATTCAGACTGACTTCAGACAGCCGCAAACACACATGTAATCGCAATATTTGTGCTGGTATCGGCAGCCGCATGAATCAGCGGCCGAGGGTGTACGAGTGTACGCTTGTATCCTGCATTGCCTTTCTCTTTAACCTTGATGCTGAGGACCCTACCGGCGCACTTGTCAACTTTGACGGAAATTTTTCTCAGCGTGAATATCAAACCTACTCACGGCCTTTTATAGACGCGGCCCATCAAGCAGCCGTTTGATTGGGACACACTGAGCTGTCCGGTGTGGCTGCTTCTGACGCTAGCCGCCATCGGTCGGGCTCTTCCGACCCATTGAATCAGTTTCCTCACCTGGCTGATGGAACTTTTGTTTGCTTAGTCCTTCCCACGAGGCTTGGCCAAGGGGCACCATGCCAAACCTTGAGGCCTTGCAGGTGTGTCACGACTGCGGTGTGTGTGTGTGTGTGTGTGCGCGCGCGTCTGTGTGCCGGCTTTGAGCAAGCACACTGCTGGTTGGTTCACAGTCACCAAATCTGTACACACAGGTGCGGCATGCTCTAAGATGTGTGTTTGTGTGTGTGCATGTGTGTGTGTGTGTGTGTGTGTGTGTTTTTTTTTTTTTTTTTTTTTTTTTTTTTTTTCCCCC